>JARYGA010004388.1:0-18168 GCA_030545235.1 Helianthus tuberosus | reverse complement strand
ATTGTTTGTATATATTTGTTTACTGCATTTCATTCAAAAACAAAAATTCAAAAAGATTTTCGACAACTGATGTTGAAGAGTTGATATTCAAAATTCGAGTGCTAAATATGATGAACTACATTGGATTGGGAGAATATGTTGAAAACTTTGAATGTCATATACAAATGTTTTGAAAGATTGTGTGCTTAGTTAATCAAGGTCATTCATTTGAACTTGATGTAACTAGTATGTTTGTTGAATAAATGATGTCTACCAGTACGTTTATTAAATTCAATTGTGAAACTTATGTTGAGGTAGAGGATGTGCAGGGTAACAGGTTTTGAACTTCATTATTCCCACGGAAGCTAAATGTCAAAGCTTGAACCAGATCAAGACCTCAGATTCTAGCATACTGAAAGGGAGAGCCTGTGAAAGGGGGAGTCTGGATCAACAGTCAAAGGGAAGTCTGAAGACTGAAGATGAAGCCAGGACAAGATTGTGAACCTGCGAAGATAGAGTTGTTTATGATGTAAAGACAGAGTTGGAGAAAAGACCAAGACTGAAGACTCGGAGCCGAAAACTCTGTCAACATCCAAGGGGGAGTCTTTTAGTGCATGGAATGTCTGTTGACTACGTTTATTTTGAGTCTTAGGTCTAGAAAGGTTATACGGAGTTGAAAATCAGAAATTAGGGTTTAGAATGTTAATTTCGCTCATGATGACATGTGTGTCATCATAAGCGAAATCTGTTATATAGGTTTCGCTTATATGTACATGTTTAGATAGGTATTTAGCTTATGTGTACATATAGGTTAGAGATTTTGCTTATAGGGTCATTAGGGTTTCGCTCATAAGGTTTTAGGGGGTTTCGCTGATATGTCACATGGGGTTTCGCTCATATGGTCTGTCATATGAGCGAAATCAACAGCTCTATATAAACCTATCATGTGATCTCATTCTGTAAATGGGAGCGAAATCTAGTCATATGCTGTGTAACGAAACTTTGTCAAATTGCATTCAGAAAGCATAAATAGAGAAGGAATTGAAGAGGAAAAGCTGTTGTTACTTTGTGTACATTGATTCCGCCTTTATACACAAAGATGAACTGCCTTAACTGACTTTTTAGGGTCGTAAACCGGTCCAACATGATGGAGGTATACGCGATTTATGCGGTTCGATTTGATTGATTAACACCACAGAGTTTACTAACATCGGGCCCCGCATGGCCTTTTTCCATGAAAGCCCGCTGATATGACTAAAACTCCTTGCTTTAACCATATGAGCTTCATCTTGTGAAGCGAGGTCATGCGTGCTAACTTAACACAAATATCACAGATAACGGTATAGCGATAGATTGATACACAGTAAACGATATAGATTATTCACATAATAAGCGATAGAGATTGCGAGATACACATGATAAGCAATTGCGATTAGCCGAGTTTTGTTTCGAATAAGCTTAACGTTACGTTGTGACGTATCACGGTTATCGAGGAGGGTAGAATAGGTCCTCACTCAACAATATCGTGAGCGTTTATGTACTTGACGAGATTTGTTGTGACAGATTTACGACCAGTCTTGCGTCGATGCAATTGCCCTGCGGAGGTAGACTCTCCAGAGTCCATCGATGAGGCGATTGCACTGCGTTTGCAGACTTACGACAAGTCTCGCGATGATACGGTTTGTTACGCCTTGCGATTGAGTGTAGTGTGTTGAAAATAATCACAATAGTATAATAGGTCTAATAACGTTCAACTCCACGTGGCACTTTCCTCACGGAACTTCGGTAGTATGATAAAGCACACCTTGCTTGACCCCTACTACTTAGATCCCATGGTTTGGTGTCATACTTCGTCGTAACGCTTATGGCACCTTAGAATTTACTACGATCTCCGTGCACTGACCCAAATAATCCCGTGTGCACCCGTGATTAATTGTTCCTTGCACGTTTATCGTACCTCGTTCTAAGAGTGTAGTGAGGGTAAAACACGTTATTTCGTGATATAGTAGATAGTATGTGTGCGAATCTAGTCTAAGCGTGATGACTAGAGTGTGAGAGAGAAAACGAAAACGAGAGTTAATGTTACGCATAGCGGCAACATCGAGTAATAGAGTAGGTTCAAAACTTAGAAATTAACGTCGAAAATCGTATCATTAGAACTTTATCCTACGCTTGCTAGATGTTTGATGCTGATGACTTTTACTGGAGCTGTTGTTGTTGTACTCAAGTTCGCGGTTCGATGCGGCAGTTGCGAGTGAAGTGACCGTAACGGTTGCAGTTACTGCAATAGCGACAGTCAGCCTCAACTGGATGATGATAAGTGCATGAGTAGCACTGAGGATGAGCTCCAGTGTACGCTCGTTTTGGAAACACCGGGACTGCTTGAAGAGGCTTCGGCTGCGGCAGTTCGGTGGTTGATGAGTTCGGGCTTGAAGTCTTTCGTTTGCGGCTGGGTTTGTCGGTGTCTTGCGAAGAGGTGTCGTCGTTGGAGGATTCGTCTGAGGACTCACTTGCAGAATCTTTGGCCGATTTGTCGGAAGATCCGTCGGCAGATTTGTTAGAAGAATCGTTAGCAGATTCATCAGAAGAATCGTTAACATGATCGCCTGAAGAATTAATGGCGATTGCTTGATAAGCTTGCTTGACAGGATTCTTTGAGAAGAACCCTTCCATGAGTCGTTTGTTGTTGATTTCTGCGGCTAAGCGGTAGGTTTCTTCGATGGTAGCTGGTCTTGCAGCTTCGACAAAATCACCCACACACTCAGGCAAGCAGTGAATGTACTTCGAAATAGCTTTTTCTGAAGTGTTGACTTGACTTGGGCAGATTATGCTAAGTTGTTTGAATCTTGCGGTGTAGCCAGCGTTGTCACTTTCGACTTGCTTGATTTTCTAGAATTCGTCTTCCAGCTTCTGAATTTCGTGAGGGGGACAGTACTCTTTCTTCATGAGCTCTTTCAGCTCATCCCAAGAGAGAGCGTAAGCTGCAGAGATCCCACGTTTGTTACGTTCGGCGGTCCACCAGTCGAGTGCTCGTGATTGAAACACTCCGGTAGCGCAAGTAGTACGGAAACTATCGGGACACCCAGTTTGATGAAGGGTAACTTCGATAGAATCGAACCACTGGAGTAGTTGAGTCACACCTCCTTCACCCGTGAATTCCATCGGGTCACAGGCTTTGAAGTGTTTGTAAAGAAAAGCAGATTGCGGCGCTTCCGTCTTGGAGTCTTCCGAGGCTCGGGAGTTGCTAAGAGAGTGCACTCGAGCGGCAATTTGAGGAATGAGCTTGACCACTTCCTTGGTCACAAGTGATGTAATCCTCTTATCGGCGCTTCATTTGACTCTTCTCCTAGCTATTCGTCTCGAGGTAGAGTCGTTGGAAGGCATCTAGACAGGAAGAGACTTGGAATGAGATTCGATCATAATGATTTTTGAGTTTTGCAATGCGATTGAGCGCGTTCAAAGCTTGATGCGATAGTATAATAGTAATGCGAATCACATAGGAGTCACATAGGAGACACGAAATTCCTAAGTTCTCACAAAATGACTTGTTGTTTACACGTATTTATATGTATCTATATAATTGTAATTTGTAATCATACACATATATGCGAGGACGCGTTGAGGTGAGAAAGCAAGAGCGAAGGCGATAGATTATGCATTAGTTTTGTTGCAAACATTCGTGTTTCGTTTTAGATTGCGATGGCTGTGCGAATTGTGCGTTTATAAAACAGGGAGTGAAAATCGTAAATCGAGAAATCGATAAAGCGTAAAGTTTTAAAACGTAAACAAGTTCCAACCAGTTGTAAAATTGGCGGGTTGTAAGTTAGAGTGCCTTGGGTGTTTAGGCGTCGACTACCCAAGGTAACCCAACTATATTCAATAGTTCGTGCACGCGCGTTGACCTTGAAGACTTCATGCTTCCACTGGGATGCAGCTCATGGCATTCGTCTTCCTAGTCATTGCGTGGCTCGAGTTATCACGATAGTCGAGTCCTTGGTGAGAGCTTTTTGAAAACCAGTTTATAGAGAGTGGAACGGCTTATTAAGGTACGGGTTTCACCCCTGACTTAACAACCTTGTTCCTAATTGTGGTTATGCTCTTCGAATAAATTCTTGAGTTCCACTAGATTTCGAAATGGAGACTTTCGTCGAGATGTGGATGTCACTCCTAACTCGATGAAAGGTTCTCGTGCTAGAAAAATGCGCTGAGTGAGTAATCCTGTCGAGAGTTCTTGGTTTTCACACCTGGTCTCGACTGGATCACTCGGTTTCGTTATGCGAGTATTTTCGAAAACACGTGTATTGTGTTGGCCTTAGGAAAGGCTAGGTAGTATTCAGGCCTTAGGAAAGGCTTCTTCGTGTGAAGCTGTAGTACGCGGTGTTCACACAAAGTTGTAGCTTTTAGCAATTTCGATCGAGAGTATCAAGTAGGCCCGATACAAACCCTACTAGGTTTGTACGAGTCGGCCTGTTGGTACTTAGACTATAGACCAGGTCAATTTCTAAGACGTCAACCCGGACTAGGTCGAGTCTTGCCTAATTCCCTATAGCTATGGCTATGGCTCTGATACCAATCTGTCACACCCCAACCGATGGTGGAATCATCGGGGCGCGGCACTAGGCGAATCAGATTGCTCAAGAGAATCCATAACAACTATATTGCGATAATATTTAATACATTCGTTATCCCATACTAACAAATAATACAATCACATAAGTTATCACAGATTTCTTGTCCTCTCGAACAACACAAATCCGACAATGTGACAACCCTCACCAAACCAGGTATCCGTACGAATTAATTAATATCTAATTAATGCTTAATTACTGTGCTTGCTTACAGTTGTGATTAAACTGCTACTTGAATTCTGATACATACACATACATGCATCATACTTTATTGCTGTCACTCCATTATTTACACAGAACTATAGTGACAAACTTGATGCACCAAAAGCACAGTTAGCACAATAAACGGATAACCCAATGAACATGCTGACATTGCCAGCACTAGACAGATATTGTCTCTGAGGCCAGTATGAGCCGGGAATAGATTACTACACTAGTAGGGAGTGTAGGGAGGTGAGGATTGTAAAACTGCGTCACTAGGTGATAGTTATAGTGACCGGATGTGCCTAAAACAAACTTTCAGTATAAAATTATGCACTTTATGCAAAAATTCAGCATTTAAACTTAACTAGTAAGGTACAAAAACATGGGAAAATAATACTAGACACTTTCCAAAGTGTCGGGGATTCTTTGTGTCACTAAAAATAATATTAAAGACACTTTAAATGCTTATTTAGCACTTTAACGAATTAATATCCAACCGAACAACCGGACTTTACCCGGAACATAAAAATATTGTCAATGACACTGTTTTCTTTTTTTCTAAGCTAGTTAGGGTCCCCGAACACCTTAACACCCGTTATATTACACAACACACAAGTAACTAATTTAATCACCTAACTAAACTAACTATCACATAACCATATCATTGGAAACAAACCATAATACCCCCCCCCCCCATAACCGAACGGTTCCCCTAGGGAACACCCTCCACAAGTTTTTGATTATTTTAATCAAGTTTGCTTAATATCTTGATAACACATTATATATTGGATAATAGGATTGCATGGATTATAAATAAGCTTATGGACTAAGACTCCCATTCACTTCAAAACACAACAAAAAAATTGCATCTCTCTTTCCCTCTCATCACTCTAGGCCGAGAGCTCACACACACCCACCATCACTTTCCAATTTTGATCTTGCCAAACCACATACATACAAGTGTGCTAGAGTTCATACGAGGAGACCCAGTGCTTACGGAATCACAACGACCTTTCTACGTCGCTTTTATCCACCTAGTTCTCGCTTTGATTCTTCCCTAGCCTTGAGCTAGTTGTAAGTGATTCTAAACACTCTCTTGTTCATGTTTAAAGTGGTTAATAAGAGATTCAACGGATAGAAATCATGAACACTAAAGATCAAAACTTAAAGTCTTGCAAGAATGATAAACTAGTTGGCTAAAGAGAAAATAATGGTGTAAAACTTGTGAATCTTGTTTTGTTGTGATTATTTTATGTTGTTAGTGGCTAGTAGTGGAACGGATCGTCATCTAACCACGCTAGATCATGTTCATGGAACATGAACTAGCAATATGTTTAGTGTAGAAGATACAAGATGACAAACCTTTCCATACATAAACATGAACTTGTGTAAAAATGATTTTTCTTGTAAAATAGAGTTTTAAACTAGTAGATCTAAAGATCTACAAGTGATATTTTCGAAGAACCAAGTAAAATATACAAGTCTTATTTAAAGCCGGATCTTTCATAAACTAAAAGTGTTTTTGTGAACAAACAAGCGTGTAAACACTTGTGTAACAAAAGGATTTAACAAAGAAATATTTCCGTAATTTTTTACTAGAAGTTGTGAGGTTACATCTTCTTTAAAAATAAAGTTTTTCAGGAAACCGATTCATTTTTAAAGTTAGAAAGATCTACTAAAAATGTTAGAAAGTTACTACATACTTTTACACAACTTACAAGTTTATGTGTTTGCGATTTATGCTTATTTTGACTAGTTTGACGATTTAACATTGAATATTGATGATTGGAAAATTGTTGATTGAATTTTGAAAAGAAAATGATACGCTAGTAAGCGTGGCCACCTCCAGTTACAGAGGAAACTCTGGCGAAATTTTTCCAGAAAATAACACTTAGAATATTTTGGTGACAAGTGTTTATAAATATATTTTTGACTTGTTTTCCAAACAAACTTCGCCATGATTCTTATTACAAAATTACCAAGTGTCGGAGGTGGATTTTCGTAAATGAAACTTGTTAAATATATATTGAGAATATATATTTCATAGTAAAACGCTTGTGTGATTTTATGATTATTTTGTGAACTGTATATTATTTTTAGAGTAAAAATAATATAACCTGGAAAATATCATGAAGTAACGACTCCAAAATAATACCAACGCCTTCACAAATAAATATCTAAGTTACACCGGTATTATTATTACCACCCGAACTTTAAATGTAACTTATGTATTTTCGGAAAAATACTCTTGAAAGCGCATTTTGATAAAAGTATTATTTTGGAAAATTGTATGGAATAAAATATAATATTTTTGGGAAAAATATGTATATTTTGGAGATAGAATATTTTAGACAAATGAATAAAAATATACTTTATTAAGTGAGACTTAATAATATATTCTTGGAATTACGAAAACGCACATGTATTAAAACCCCCATCCTTGTGAAGGAATATAATTATTAAATAATTAAGAAGTGTAAATACGAAATAGTTGCCTAACTATTTCCCAAAAACGTTAAACCTTAAACCAAGGCACGGCCGTCCGTCTAATAGAAGTTAGTACGTGTAGGTCGTCGCGCAGCCGGTTATTTTGGGACAGACTATTTCGAGACGCACTTCAGTGAGTTCATGTCCCCCTTTTCTCTTAACTGTTTTCAGTTTTTATACTTCGGGGGTGAAATACATGTTACTATGATTACGAATACTTTTTACATGGTATGGTTAGCGTAAGGAGGGTTACTACTTAGATCATGTGAGTGGGTAGGCGGGAACTGGAGGCCATTAATCCTCATTGTAGGACCAAGGGTCTTTAGCGGTAGATCTATCTGGGTGTAGCGAGCCCAGCCCCAGGCCCAACAGAACGGACCTCGGGGTGACTTGGTACCCGACGCAAAAATCTGCTAGGTTTGAGTCTTCCTACTGCACTTCACACATATCAATGGCCTTGCAAACCATTGGTGATCTCTTTATTTCCTTATTTGCTACATACCAGGGATTTTATACTTACAAAGGTTTTACATACTCACCATACATGAACTCGCTCAACATTTTTGTTGATTTTTCCAACTTACATGTATTTCAGGGAAATAGGGATCTGGCGAGGTATGTTATGTTTTCAAGCTGCGTAAGAAGTGCGATGTCATCCAAGTTTGGGAGTTGTGGCTTTTACCTGGACGAGTCACAAGTCTTGAGCTGTGTTTGTTTTATGTCTGTGGTTGTGTCTTTTGAACAATGTTTTTAGTTTGTTATGTTGCATTTTCGTTGCACGTGTCGACATTTGAAAACAATGTTGTGGTATTTTGTTTTTAAAACATGAAGTAATGGATGATCATCGTGGTTTTAAATTCATATAGCTTTGATGTGATTAAGCTATGGTATTAAGAAGTCACACCATAATAAACCCACGCTTCCGCAAAGCCAGGGTGTGACAGCTTGGTATCAGAGCTTTGATCATAGCGAACTAGGATTCCTTCTCGAGTCTAGACTATGATCACTAGGGCTCTCATGAAAACATTTTTACATTGCATACACCACGTCCAGATCCAGAGTGCAAAATATTTTTACAAACAAAAGTATGAGCATTCCTTTTAAAAGTTATGGCTCAGTCTGAGAGGCTGAGGGAGTAGTCTAGTGGGACTAGGAGGCTCAGTCTGAGAGACTGAGGGAGTAGTCTAGTGGGACTAGAGGGTTTAGTCTGGGAGGCTGGGAGGTTAGTCTAGTGGGACTAGAGGGTTCAGTCTGGGAGGCTGGGAGTTTAATCTAGTGGGACTAGGAGGTTCAGTCTGAGAGGCTGGGAGGTTAGACTAGTGGGACTAGGAGAATTACTTGATTGCTTTTTGGTGACTAACATGTTTATTTGATTATATGATTGATTATTTGTGCATGTGTGTGTTTGTGTTACAGACGTCATGCCTTCGTCAGGTACTGGGGAGTCGGACACTACAGATCCCATGGCCATAGTATCAGACGACATAGTTTCATCGGAGCACGAGGTGTACACTTCCGATACTACCAGCACAGACGATGACGACTTCCAGCCCGTTGTGCTGCCTGACATCGTAGCCGAGCCTGCTGATGGCCATCTCGCTGGGGATTTACCACTCGTGGTGATCCCTGCTCCTATACCCCTTGCCGCTTATCCCGTTGTTGATATGCCACTTGTTTATGTTTCCGACGACGACGTCGATTTATTTGAGGAGGACCCACTTGAGGGCGAGGCCCATATTGCTGCCGGTGATATCCTACTGCTTGCTGACGCTCCTGCAGAGGAGGCTCATGCTCATTCACCTGTCCCAGACTCATTTGAGTCTGTGGCGTCCGCATCTTTGCATACACAGGGAGTGCAACACCACTCACACGACACCGACCCTGATATGGCGTCATCAGCTGCACCTACACATGACTTTGAGTTTGATCACGATATTGAGGATGATCCTGTTTTTCCACCTGGTTTTGATCCAGACCATGACATTGAGTTCATACACTTAGACCAGCCCCTGGAGGATCCTGTAGCCCCTGTCGATCCCTTGTTTGCTAATCCAGCTGATTTCGAGATGGAGTTTGTTGATCCGGAGCCGGTTGTGGCCCCTGAGCCAGTTGTCGCTCCTGACCCGGCATTTGAGCATGACCCTGTTCATGCCGATGCACCTACTGTTGCTCCTTTTGTTGACGATATACCTGTTGATGATCATCCTGTGGTTGCTCCACTGTTGGAGGATGATCATGCTGTTGATGTTCATATCGATGCTTATGTTGATGTTCCACATTTGTTAGAGGATCCTGTTGTTGCACCACTTCCTGATCCAGTGCCGGTGATGTTCGACCGCGCACCTTTTGCCACCCACATTGATCTACGATACGCTCACACCCACAATGGGTGGATAGATGATGACGATGATTACCCACCTTTCGTGATACCAGTAGCCCCCGTTTCAGCCCCTGCTTCAGCTCCCATCGACGTACCTTTGCTTCCCACACATATAACAGATACTCACCGCACAGATCTTCCGATCACTTATCTCCAGGACATTCCTCAACCCCGTCCTGGGGAGGGTTTGTCACATCATCCGTTTGGTCACACACCTTTTGTGTCAGGAGGAGGCCAGTTTGTGCCTCAGATTTCTCATCCCACTGTTGTTCCCACTGTTGCACCATTTTCTATGCCATCCTTCGCTCCATCTAGTGAGCCATTCCTCTGGACTACGCCCCCCATTATGCCACCGACGGATCCGTATCACCCATACCACATGGGGTATTCTACGGAGGATGTTCTCACATCTTTTATGATACAGCAGGAGGCGTTGACCCGTCGCATACAGGAGCTAGAGAGAGCTCAGCAACTCCCGTGCTAGTGCCAGACCCCACCTGCAGTATCACACCCTCCTCGACCACTGTCACCTGATTCTGCCACTCGTTTTTGGACTCCCGAGCAGCAGATAGCATACTTATTGTGCTCTCATCGCGCTATGGAGGAGGACTGGCTTCATATGCGACGTTTACTCTTTTCTTGTTTTCCCCCTCTCCACCGCCATCAGCTAAGGCCTTTTTGATTCGACGTAGGTAGACTTTTGGTGAGAAGACGGCGATTGTGCAGATTACACAGCTTTTGGAGACCACATTTAGGATGTTATGACTTTTGATGTTTTGTATTTTGGTTGTTGATGTTACTGATTTGATAGTTTGGACTAGGGCGATATGGCCCAAAGTCATGGATGATACAGTTATGGACTTGTAAACCTTACATTGTGGTCTTGATTTATGACAAGCAATCGCAGTATTCTCATTATATGTTGGTTGATTATTTATGTTCTATAACATGAGATGTTATGTGGTTGATTTATTTATAACATGAGATGTTATGTGTTGATATTGTTTAATACATACGTACACTTTACTTACTATGACCTGACCTACGTGAAACATCTTTTAGAAGATGCCTCCAAGACGCCAGACGCGTATGCCTGCCAACGAGGCAGAACTTCAAGGAATCATTGTTGCCGCCATTGCGCAGTATGCAGCCTCACAAAGAGGAACCAGCGGAAGCAATTCGAACAATAACGGCAATAATAATCCACCACATGGGTGCACTTACAAGCAGTTCCTAGACTGCAAGCCTGTCAACTTTGACGGCACCGAAGGTGCTGTTGCTTTTGTAAGATGGGCCGAAAAGACGGAGTCTGTTCTCCGAATGAGCAAGTGTGCTCCAGACCAACAAGTGACTTACATTTCTGGGCTATTTTTAGACGGAGCCCTGTCCTGGTGGAACTTACAAGTGCAAACTCTTGGTGAAGCCGTTGCTTACGCATTGACCTGGGCTGAGTTAAAAGAGTTGATGCGAAGGAAGTATTGTTCTCGTGCTGAGATACAAAGGTTGGAGACTGAGTTCTGGCATTTAAGGATGGACGGTCCCAAAATCGCAGAGTACGTTCAAAGATTTCATGATTTATCCCACGTTGTGCCATGGTCACACCGGAATTCAAGCGAATCGAGAGATTTATCTGGGGTTTAGCTCCACAGATCATGAGTATGGTCACTACTTCCAAGCCTGCAACAATCACAGAGGCTATCGATCTGAGCATGTCTCTTACTGAGGAAGCCATTCGCCTGAACAAGTTTTCGAATGTTGAGCCAAAGAAGAGAGAGACTCACGTAGAGTCGTCTGGTGAGAATAAGAGGAAATTCTCGAACTTCAAGCAGGGAACTAGCAATGTTGGCAAGAAAGGAGAATCAAGCGCACCGGTCCAAGCTGCAACCGGTGTTGGAAAGAAGGGGAAAGGATATATGGGTACGCATCCCAAGTGTAACACCTGCCAGCGTCATCATTCTGGCTGATGTGGGCCAAAAGTATGTGAAGCTTGTGGAAAAGCTGGCCACTTGAAGGATTCTTGCTAGGCTAGTGCAGGCCGGGGAGGCCAAGGAGGTTTTGGTAATCGGAACAATAATCGAGGTGGCAATGGAAATCGTGTACAAGGGAATAATGGAGGTAATGGAAATCGAGGGATCAATGCAAATCAAACTGGGGACGCGAATCGAAATCAAAACAACAATCAAGCGGGGAACGGAGGAGGAAATGGTCAAAAATTGGGTTGTTTTAACTGCGGTGACATTGGGCACTTTAAGAGGGACTGCCCAGGATTGATTCAAGCCCGCAGAAGAGTGTTTAACATTGAGGCGAGGGAAGCGCGCCAGGATCCCAATGTTGTTACTGGTACGTTCCCTATAAACCAACGCTTTGCATCCGTTTTGTTTGATACTGGTGCATATTATAGTTTCGTGTCATTAGAATTTAAGAATATACTTGGGTTGACGCCTAGTAAGTTAGACGTTCCGTACTCCATCGAATTAGCAAATGGGAAACTAGTTGAGACCAGTGAAGTTGTCCGAGGATGTGTGATTGAACTAGGAGGGCACGAGTTTACGCTAGACTTACTACCTGTCGAGTTGGGAAGCTTTGATGTGGTAGTGGGAATGGATTGGCTATCGAGTAACAAAGCCGAGATCATTTGCCATGAGAAGATCATCCGCATCCCACTGACGGATGAAGAAACGATCATAGTGCACGGAGAGAAGCATGATACGCCGCTGAGAATTATTAGCTGCCTGAAAGCTAGAAAGTGTTTACGGAAGGGATGTGTTGCATTCTTAGCACACATCGTGGACAAGGAAGCTGCTGAGCCGAAGATCGAAGACATTCCAGTCGTCAGAGAATATCCGGAAGTCTTTCCAGAAGACTTGCCAGGATTACCGCCTGAAAGGCAAGTCGAATTCCACATTGACTTGGTTCCAGGTGCCGCGCCTGTAGCCAAGGCACCCTACAGACTTGCGCCATCAGAGATGCAGGAGTTGTCAACACAACTCCAAGAGTTGTTAGATAAAGGATTCATCAGACCAAGCTTCTCACCTTGGGGAGCTCCAGTACTGTTCGTTAAGAAAAAGGACGGTAGTTTTCGTATGTGTATAGACTACCGTGAGCTTAATAAGTTGACTATCAAGAACAGATATCCTTTGCCGAGAATCGATGATCTATTTGACCAGTTTCAAGGCTCAAGCTTTTATTCAAAGATCGAATTGTGATCAGGATACCATCAGCTGAGAATACAAGAGGAAAGTATTCCTAGAACCGCTTTTAGAACTCGCTATGGATACTACGAGTTTCTGGTGATGCCGTTTGGGTTGACAAACGCGCCAACTGTTTTTATGGATTTGATGAATAGAGTTTGTAAGCCGTACTTGGACAAGTTTGTGATTGTGTTCATAGACGATATCTTGATTTATTCAAAGACGAAAAATGAACACGAACAGCATCTAAGAGCTATTTTGGAGTTGCTGAAAAAGGAAAAGTTGTATGCCAAATTCTCAAAGTGCGAGTTTTGGCTACGCGAAGTCCAGTTTCTTGGACACGTGGTTAATGGAAATGGAATCCATGTTGATCCCACAAAGATCGAGGCGATAAAGAGCTGGGAGACTCCAAAGACATCGACCGAGATTCGACAGTTCTTAGGTTTGGCTGGCTACTATCGAAGATTTATTGAGGATTTTTCAAAGATCGCTCAACCATTGACCTTCCTCACACAGAAGGATAAGAAGTTTGATTGGGGAATCAAACAGGAAGAAGCATTCTAGTTACTGAAAGACAAACTTTGCAATGCGTCGATCTTAGCGCTACCAGAAGGGACTGATGATTTCGTGGTATACTGTGACGCCTCGCGTCAAGGATTGGGTTGCGTGTTGATGCAACGCCAGAAAGTTATAGCTTACGCTTCACGCCAATTGAAAGTTCATGAAAAGAACTATACCACGCATGATTTGGAGCTAGGCGCAGTGGTATTTGCGCTAAAAATCTGGAGACATTATTTGTATGGTACAAAGTGTACAATCTTTACGGATCATAAGAGTCTGCAACACATATTCGACCAGAAAGAGCTTAATATGAGGCAAAGACGTTGGGTCGAATTATTAAACGATTACGACTGCGAGATCAAGTATCATCCAGGGAAATCGAATGTGGTCGCTGATGCCCTGAGTCGAAAAGAGAGGATCAAGCCCATAAGGGTTAGGGCTTTGGAAATGATCGTCCAGACGGATCTCTCATTACGTATTCGTGCCACTTAGAAAGAGGCTCTGAAAGAAAGGAATATTGAAGATGAGTATCTCCATGGGATGGAGAAGCAATTAGTGCCAAACGAGGAAGGAACGCTATGCTTCATGAAAAGGATTTGGGTTCCTCTGTTTGGTGGTTTGAGAAAGGTTATTTTTTATGAAGCTCACAAGTCTCGGTACTCAATTCATCCCGGTGCGGATAAGATCTACCAAGATCTTAAGGATTATTATTGGTGGCCTAGGCTGAAAGGAGATGTTGCTGTTTATGTTAGCAAGTGTTTAACATGCGCCAAGGTAAAAGCTGAATACCAGAAGCCTTCAGGACTTCTGCAGCAACCTGAGATTCCCAAGTGGAAATGGGAACAGATTTCAATGGACTTCATAACTAAGTTGCCAAGGACGCCCAGAGGCCATGATATGATTTGGGTGATAGTTGACCGCCTAACAAAGTCCGCACATTTCTTACCAATCAAAGAAAAGGACAACACGAGTAAACTTGCGGAAATATACATGCGAGAGATTGTTGCACGTCATGGAGTGCCTCTCTCGATCATCTCTGATAGAGATGGACGTTTCACATCAAGGATTTGGCAATCCTTCCAAGAAGCTTTTGGCTCATAGTTGAACCTGAGCACTGCATTTCATCATCAAACTGATGGCCAAAGTGAACGAACAATTCAGACATTGGAGGATATGCTGAGAGCATGTGTAATGGATTTGGGTGGTAGCTGGGATAATCATTTACCATTGGTCGAGTTTTCGTACAACAATAGCTACCACACAAGCATTGGAGCCGCGCCATTTGAAGCTCTTTACGGATGCAAGTGTCGATCACCACTATGCTGGGCTGATGCAGGTGATAGGCAGCTTGTTGGTCCCGAGATAGTCCAAGAGACGACATACAAGATTGCGCAAATTCGAAAGCGCATCGAGGCGGCTCGCGTCAGACAGAAAGCCTATGCAGATCCAAAGAGGAAACCTTTGGAATTTCAAGTTAGGGATATGGTTTTATTGAAGGTTTCACCCTGGAAGGGTGTGGCACGCTTCGGAAAGCATGGGAAGTTGAATCCGCGTTACATTGGCCCTTTCAGAATCCTGCAAAGGATTGGGCTTGTAGCCTACAAGTTGGACCTTCCTGCTGAACTAAATGGTGTTCACGATACATTCCATGTATCAAATTTGAGAAAGAGTCCAACACAGGAGACAGTGATCATTCCTGCTGACGAAGTTCATATCGACGACACGCTCCACTTCACTGAAGAACCTGTTGAGGTCACGGATTGGAAAATTAACAAAACGCGCAGGAGCAGTTTCAAACTCGTCAAAGTTCGATGGAATGCAAGACATGGGCCTGAATTCACGTGGGAACGTGAGGATCGTATGAAAGAGAAATACCCCATCTATTTCCCAAGACCCCTGCAACTAGAAGCAGAGCCTAAAATTTCAGGACGAAATTTCTTTAACGTGGGGATAATGTGACAACCCTCACCAAACCAGGTATCCGTATGAATTAATTAATATCTAATTAATTCTTAATTACTGTGCTTGCTTACAGTTGTGATTAAACTGCTACTTGAATTCTGATACATACACATACATGCATCATACTTTATTGCTGTCACTCCATTATTTACACAGAACTATAGTGACAAACTTGATGCACCAAAAGCACAGTTAGCACAATAAACGGATAACCCAATGAACATGCTGACATTGCCAGCACTAGACAGATATTGTCTCTGAGGCCAGTATGAGCCGGGAATAGATTACTACACTAGTAGGGAGTGTAGGGAGGTGAGGATTGTAAAACTGCGTCACTAGGTGATAGTTATAGTGACCGGATGTGCCTAAAACAAACTTTCAGTATAAAATTATGCACTTTATGCAAAAATTCAGCATTTAAACTTAACTAGTAAGGTACAAAAACATGGGAAAATAATACTAGACACTTTCCAAAGTGTCGGGGATTCTTTGTGTCACTAAAAATAATATTAAAGACACTTTAAATGCTTATTTAGCACTTTAACGAATTAATATCCAACCGAACAACCGGACTTTACCCGGAACATAAAAATATTGTCAATGACACTGTTTTCTTTTTTTCTGAGCTAGTTAGGGTCCCCGAACACCTTAACACCCGTTATATTACACAACACACTAGTAACTAATTTAATCACCTAACTAAACTAACTATCACATAACCATATCATTGGAAACAAACCATAATACCCCCCCCCCCCATAACCGAACGGTTCCCCTAGGGAACACCCTCCACAAGTTTTTAATTATTTTAATCAAGTTTGCTTAATATCTTGATAACACATTATATATTGGATAATAGGATTGCATGGATTATAAATAAGCTTACGGACTAAGACTCTCATTCACTTCAAAACACAACAAAAAAATTGCATCTCTCTTTCCCTCTCATCACACTCGGCCGAGAGCTCACACACACCCACCATCACTTTCCAATTTTGATCTTACTAAACCACATACATACAAGTGTGCTAGAGTTCATACGAGGAGACCCGGTGCTTACGGAATCACAAGGACCTCTCTACGTCGCTTTTATCCACCTAGTTCTCGCTTTGATTCTTCCCTAGCCTTGAGCTAATTGTAAGTGATTCTAAACACTCCCTTGTTCATGTTTAAAGTGGTTAATAAGAGATTCAACGGATAGAAATCATGAACACTAAAGATCAAAACTTAAAGTCTTGCAAGAATGATAAACTAGTTGGTTAAAGAGAAAATAATGGTGTAAAACTTGTGAATCTTGTTTTGTTGTGATTATTTTATGTTGTTAGTGGCTAGTAGTGGAACGGATCGTCATCTAACCACGCTAGATCATGTTCATGGAACATGAACTAGCAATATGTTTAGTGTAGAAGATACAAGATGACAAACCTTTCCATACATAAACATGAACTTGTGTAAAAATGATTTTTCTTGTAAAATAGAGTTTTAAACTAGTAGATCTAAAGATCTACAAGTGGTATTTTCGAAGAACCAAGTAAAATATACAAGTCTTATTTTAAAGCCGGATCTTTCATAAACTAAAAGTGTTTTTGTGAACAAACAAGCATGTAAACACTTGTGTAACAAAAGGATTTAACAAAGAAATATGTCCGTAATTTTTTACTAGAAGTTGTGAGGTTACATCTTCTTTAAAAATAAAGTTTTTCAGGAAACCGATTCATTTTTAAAGTTAGAAAGATCTACTAAAAATGTTAGAAAGTTACTACATAGTTTTACACAACTTACAAGTTCATGTGTTTGCGATTTATGCTTATTTTGACTAGTTTGACGATTTAACATTGAATATTGATGATTGGAAAATTGTTGATTGAATTTTGAAAAGAAAATGATATGCTAGTAAGCGTGGCCACCTCCAGTTACAGAGGAAACTCTGGCGAAATTTTTCCAGAAAATAACACTTAGAATATTTTGGTGACAAGTGTTTATAAATATATTTTTGACTTGTTTTCCAAACAAACTTCGCCATGATTCTTATTACAAAATTACCAAGTGTCGGAGGTGGATTTTCGTAAATGAAACTTGTTAAATATATATTGAGAATATATATTTCATAGTAAAACGCTTGTGTGATTTTATGATTATTTTGTGAACTGTATATTATTTTTAGAGTAAAAATAATATAACCTGGAAAATATCATGAAGTAACGACTCCAAAATAATACCAACGCCTTCACAAATAAATATCTAAGTTACACCGGTATTATTATTACCACCCGAACTTTAAATGTAACTTATGTATTTTCGGAAAAATACTCTTGAAAGCGCATTTTGATAAAAGTATTATTTTGGAAAATTGTATGGAATAAAATATAATATTTTTGGGAAAAATATGTATATTTTGGAGATAGAATATTTTAGACAAATGAATAAAAATATACTTTATTAAGTGAGACTTAATAATATATTCTTGGAATTACGAAAACGCACATGTATTAAAACCCCCATCCTTGGGAAGGAATATAATTATTAAATAATTAAGAAGTGTAAATACGAAATAGTTGCCTAACTATTTCCCAAAAACGTTAAACCTTAAACCAAGGCACGGTCGTCCGTCTAATAGAAGTTAGTACGTGTAGGTCGTCGCGCAGCAGGTTATTTTGGGACGGACTATTTCGAGACGCACTTCAGTGAGTTCATGTCCCCCTTTTCTCTTAACTGTTTTCAGTTTTTATACTTCGGGGGTGAAATACATGTTACTATGATTACGAATACTTTTTAC
>JARYGA010004387.1:0-35726 GCA_030545235.1 Helianthus tuberosus | reverse complement strand
CAAATTTATTCTTGAAACAAATATTCAAGTACCAATATTACCTACAGATATTATCTCAGGTTAAATATTGAAAACGATATAATTCATAAATCTCTAACCAAATCAATATCCACCAGAGCTAGAATATAAGCCAAATCAAACTACTTTTTAACTAAATGAGGTTGTGTAATCTCTGTTGCCCAACCAAACTGTTTGCATACCGAAAAAAGTTTGCATTCGATGCAGTTTCCAGTAGTTGAAATCAATTTTTAAGCCACTTTTTGAATCACTAAGTTGGAACGCATATTTTCAAAACTGTTCATAATATCACAGTAACATACTACATATATTGGCTGCAAGAACATGCATCAGTGGTGTTAAAAAGCAAGATCATTAATTGCCGCACATATAAAAAATACCATATGTAAAATTAAGGCGTTGAAATATACATATCAAATAAAAAATTCGATATATATAAAATCAGGCCACGAATTACAAATGCCAAGAAAAGTTCTATTGTAATTTCTTAAGACAATCCAAAATGCCAAGAAAAGTTCCATTGCAATTTCTTAAGACAATCCAAAATCACATAGCAAATAGCTTGACCTCATGGCCATATGGATTTATCTGTCAAGAGGAAAAAAAGACACTTCAGTAAGTAATCTTTATTCATCAACACAAAAAGGACATTGCAAAAATGATACTTTAATTAATGTTGATATATCTATTTTGTAATGATAGTACATGTGGGTTCACATGCCAAACATGCAGAAATGCCTACGAGTAAATATTGAGGCTTGATATCCCTGTGACACTCCAATACTACCATGAATATAGCTCAGGGCTCTAAAAATTTGTAGCATAACCAAACAAAAAGAGATTTCAACAATATATTATTTATAAGTTTCTATTTGGAACATGTTTAACTTCTATGTCGATGTAATTTCCATTTGGAACCCGTTTGGATTATATTATATTTAAATTAAATTGGTAGAAATCAGTTTTAGTGAGAGGTTGTATGATGATGTGGATAATAACATTATAGAATAAGTAAATACCAAACAATATCATAACCAAAAGTTGAAATTATCATTCATTACCTTGTCATTGGGTCATGAGGTTACTCAATTCATTGAACCCCTTATTTCAACCTAGTTAAGGTTAGCTAAAAAGAAACCGACAGGAAATTCAAAACTATATCACGGAACACAAAATATGATAACCAAAAAGCATACCTCTTGTTCAAGCTTCTCTTTCAAAATCTTGAGATTTGATGTTGGGATTCATTTTATACTGAAACAATACACATTTATCAAAGAGTTTAATTGGTAAGCGGTGATCAGAAAACATCATGTGAAATCCATCATTAGAAGTATGATGTAATTACATATATCAAAATTCAAATCTATTATAATAGCTGACCATAGTAATATATGAGAAGTTGAGTAAATGTGTATGATCAAGAAAGATGTAGGCAGATACCTTTTCAAATTCAAACGTGGAATTTCATCCATATATTTGTGTATGCTCAAGAAACATGTATAATTTTATAAATTAACTGACTATATGCTACAATTTTTGGTAATATGAACCCTAAGATGTCTTCTGAAATTTAAACTAATAGAGTATTATGAACACATCAACAAATTAAAATCAATAAAACCATCAAATTGACAAATTAGAGTTAAAAGACACTTAATTATACAAACAACTTGCTTATTATAATCCAATCTGGACCAGCATGAACAAATAATACCATCTAGCTCTAGATCTAAAACGTTATGTATATTTAAAGTTAATAACAGATCATGAAAGATGGTTCAAACCTCAATAAGCTTCTATTGTTAATCCAATTCTCAAGATTTTCCGTCTTTATTATAAAAAAAAAAGAATGATTTAAACAAAAGGAAGGAAATTAAAATTCATAATAAAAAGAATGCCATCAATAGGTGAAATAAGTTTAAAATTTTAAAAACAATGATCACGTATAATTGAGAAACCGAACATTATTATTGGTGCAGATCTTCATAGCATGAGTTATGAAAGCGTCACCTCCACCACCACCTGATTTTTCCAAAAAAAATATAAAGAAAACATTACAACTATAATCTTGATGTCACAAGAAAACCAATTGTATAGAGTAAAATCAAGCAGTAAGAATGAAAAACTAAGAGGACTAATAGCACACGCTTAACTTGGACCACCAAAGGGGATAAAGCCGGAATTGAGACGGACGACGATTGACGACGGTGACTGAACGCAAATAATGACCTAACGATCCCTCGGGATGAAACCTAACATTATCGATCTGCATATATAAATTGACCTTTAATCAAAAGAATGATCGACCGGTTGCTTAGATTATGATTGGGATGGCCATTAATGATAAAAATAACCACGTTTTATAATCGTATTCGATCGAAAATCATTTACAGAAATTGATGATAAAACTGAAAGTTATAAGAACTGAAGATTCGTGGACTTACATATGGCATTGGAAGGGGATTTGCGAGAATGGTGAAGAAGGAGATCGATAGATTCATATTAGCGATTGAACTTTGTGAAAAAACATTAGGTTTCCACGCAGAAGATGAAAAGGGAAACAGGTGGAAAATAGGGCTTAGAATATAAGAGATTATATAGGATCCAGAAGTTTTCTTCATGGGTCAACTGTCAGGGTTTAGATCCGATCCAATACCCATATTCATCAAAGGAGCCCTCATTGAGTGACAAGTGTCCCAAAATTGGTTTCTTTTATTATAGTAGATAGATGTTTAATATATTAATAAAAAATATATAAACAGAAAGCTCGTTTAGGCTCGCGAGTCGGCTCGAGCTCGATAAGCGAAGCTCGGGCTCGGGCTCGTTTACTAAACAAGCTTGTTTTTTAGGCTCAGGCTCGAGCTCAAGCTAGTTAAATCTCGGCTCGTTCGATCTTTTTTTCGAGCCGAGCTCGAGTAGCTCGCGAGTAGCTCGGCTCGTTTGCACCCCTAATTGGAAGTAATTACTTGAGTAACCAATAACCGACTATGTCTCTTAGGTTCAGCAGGGTGCAAACGCCGAACAATATTCATGCCCATTTCTTCTATATGGTCATGCAAATGCAACCTGTTAATAGTATCAACATCATCATCATGATAACCATCATGATAATTATCCTCAAAATAATGATAATGACAACGATGATTATCCTTGGATATAGTTATCAAGGATTTCTGTTCAAGAACTCTTAGACTGATCTGTGCATGAAACCCACAGCTTTCAAGTATTCTTATTGCTTTCTTCTTTGTTTCACCTTTCAGTATGCAAGCAATATCCAGAAATATTTCCTTTTGATCATTCTCTAGACCACTATAGCTTAGTTCCAGTTTTTCCAAAGTTTCCTTCCACGGAATTGTTTTTAGTCTTTCAATGGTATCTTTCCATTCACCCTTGATTCTACCATAAAGAAATGAACCCAAAACTTTGATTGTTAAGGGAAGACCAGCAGCATAATGTACAACCATTCTTGATAGCTCTTCATACCCTTCACTTGGAATCTCTCTGCCAGATGCATACCTAGAAAAGAGGCACATTGCTTCCTCATGTGATAACATACTGACATCATGAATAAAGTTCACTTGGTGTGCCTTCAACACTTGCTCGTCTCTTGTTGTGATGATGATTCTACTTCCCCGCTTAAACCAAGTAGGCTCCCTTACTAATGCTTCAAGCTGCCCGATATCATCCACATCATCTAGAACTAAAAGAACCTTTCTACTATACATCATCTTTTTCATCATATTTTTCCCATCGGAAACACTTGGTACATTAAATGCTTTGATCATTTAATACATTTCTAAGGACCAGTTTTTGCAAATTTTTCAAACCAGACAAAGAGCCTTTTGAAACCTCTCTGACATTCTCAACAAAGCTTGTACCTTCAAACCGAATAGATATGTAATCGAAAACAGCTCGGGCCAAGGTCGTCTTCCCACCACCTCCCATCCCCTTAATCCCTATCATACGAACATCAGCAGAATCAATTTCTAAAGACGAAACTACATTCATTACCCGGGTTCCCATGCCTACTAACTTCCCATCAATGCTCGAATGGATGAAATGAAGCTTTTGTGAAATTTCTTTAACAATATTTTGGATAAATTTTGCTTCATGCCTGTGTGTTAAAGAAGATTCAATTCAGATTACTGAAAATCCCACATGAACAGTTAATTTTAAATATATAACATACTATCAGATATGAATCAATAGCATAGTTGTGATAACCCGAACTTTCAAGGTTAGTGTTTCTTGATTCCTCGACCCCTAGCTTGCATGGATACGTTTTACACCCCACTATTTATTAACTAAATACATGTTGCATTAAATTCTAATGGGTTTGGGGATTTCAATTGCAACAATTAGATAAATCACATATTACATTTTGCACCAAGCCCCATTGGATAAATCTGATATCATCGGCCCACACTTAAGTCCGGCCCACACCACTTGAGCCCATCATTTGTGAATTACGTATATCTTTAGATATGGCACGTGTTTGTTTTTTTAAATAATCACAACATCACAACAAACCCACAAACCCTAGCATTCTTTATCCTCGCCTTTGGAACCAACGGTGATCATCATCATTCGAAGCACTTCTTCCTCGCATCTAGGCACCTTGTATTTCGGGTTAGTATATTCATTACGTATTCATGCAGTTCTGTCGAGTATGTGTGTGAGTATGTTTCGATTCATCTTGTGTCGCAAATCATACAAAGAATAACCTTATTTGTGGGAAGTGATTATGTGAATTATTATCAATATATATAATTGTTTGCAACGTTGTTTATGATACGGGAGTGATGCGCATGATGGTGTTTGTTGAATACTTTAAATCGACAAGAACTGGCAGTGTTATGATCTCATTATCAATGATGTTATGTGACTCGATAATAGTGGTGTTATGTTCATGATAATATGTCCGATTGCATGATATGTTTGGGATAACAGTGAGATATGTGACTCGATTCTTCGGTTAGTATGCTCATCATCAGGTTGATTAACAATCTGCGATTTATGTGTGTTAGTATTTTGTTTGGATTATAAATCGAAACCTTGATGAATAAATGGTGGATACAAACTGTTATGATTAATAAGCACACATGATTGTTCATGCATAGAACTAGGGTTTAGCATTGATTAATTAAGTATGAATAAGTGACTGAATTATTGGTGGATTAATTATTGTTATTCGTATGGATGTAATGTTTATAAGTTGTATTATATCGAAAATTTGTGGGTCATGGTTTACACAAACAGGTCGTATATCACATGCAAATCTGAACTTCACGTGAATAAGCCTGCCATAGCAAACAACTTTTATCAATTCATTCAAGAAATTCCTGACAAATATTAAATACATATGTGAAAGGTGTTAGGGTATCCGGGGCACCAGCGGGGAGTGGCCGCGGTGACCCAATTCCCCCAGCGGGAACACCGCCGCCATCCCTGCGGTGACCCAATTCGGGGAGGGTGGTCGGGGGGAGTTCACCGAAGAAGGGGAGATGATATGGTGGGGCCAGTCGCATTTTCAACCAATGAAAACTTTTTTTTTTTTTTTTTGAATAAAAAAACAAGTCCCCTAAGAGGGGAGTGCCGCCATCAAATTGGGGTGCGAGGGGAGTTTAAGAGGGGAGTTGACGTGGCATAACCTGATTGGGTGTGCGTAAGAGAGGGGATTGAGGGGATTCCCCTCTTAGGGGAGTGCCCGGATACCCTTATGTGATGATGAATAGGTCCGAGTATTGTGTGTGAAATCGGTTGCATCATGATTTGATTTAGGGGCCCCACCCCTAGTGGTGTGGTGGTAAAAGGTTTGGTTTTCCCCAGCAAAGAGCTGGGTTCGAGCCTCATAAGAGGCAAAATAGGGATTGATTTTAGGGGGGTAAGATTTAGCCGTTCAAAAAATAAAAAATAAAAAATGATTTGATTTAGGGTATCCTGTAAATGAATGCATGATTATAACAATGATTGGTCTAGAACTACACTCAATTGCATCCACATTAACTGTCGTTGAATTAAAAATTGTGAATATGAGAATTGTTGATAGTTATCATGATGTACTAGGTGTAATCAAAGAGTGTAGGTCATGGGGGGTCCCAATATGTTAATGGTTGTATGAA
Organism: Helianthus tuberosus; assembly: GCA_030545235.1. NCBI lineage: Eukaryota > Viridiplantae > Streptophyta > Magnoliopsida > Asterales > Asteraceae > Helianthus > Helianthus tuberosus. The sequence goes on along the minus strand of JARYGA010004387.1, from coordinate 29,583 downwards.
TATAGGGAACTGATTAATTGGATGTAATGAATATAAAATGCATTGGGTTTCACATAATAAGTTGGGCCGAACACTATGACAGATTGCGCACATGTAGTTGGGCCAATATTGATTAAATGTATTACTAGATCTATTGGACTTACTTGTTTGATATTGGGCTGCAAGGGGGTAACATGGCTGTTTAGGGGTTGCGGGCCTGGATATGTTGGGTTGGGTAGGATGTTAGAGTTAACAGGTCAAGGGGTTTTTGTGTTAATTATTGGGCCAAACCTAAAGCTAATGAACCGCACAGTTACTTGGGTTTAGGCAGTGAGTTGCTAAGTGGTTGCGTGAGACATGGCGGATTATGTGAAATCTATGTGATTCGAATATTTATTACGTGACTATGTAATACTTGATACAAATTGTTTCATGTGTGGTTTGGTACGTGATTGGATAGAATGATGTTCTAACTATTAGTGGTAATCACGATAGGAACTAATTGATCAATTCGGAACACGTAACGTAGTCTTACCGAGCAAACCAAGGTGAGTTCACACTCCTAAGGCATGGGATTCCCGGTGGGTTGGGAATGGGATTGAATAACTACTCGTACTATCATTACTATTAAACTACTTACTACTGTCCTCGGATTGAAGGGCACGTACGTAAAACCTACGTACACTCATACTTACTACTGTCCTCGGATTGAAGGGCACGTACGTAAAACCTACGTACACTCATACTTGCTACGGTCCTTGGATCAAGAAGGGCACGTACGGATACGACTAGTCAAATGATACACATGGAAGGCCCCCACTAATCATCGCAAACATGTTTGGGAAACTGCGATACGGATTAATACGATACACATGGGAAGCCCCCACTAATCATCGCAAACATGTTTGGGAAACCGCGATACGGATTAATACGATACACATGGGAAGCCCCCACTAATCTTCGCAAACATGTTTGGGAAACCGCGATACAGATTAACACAGTACATGGTTTACGAAATAAACAAAGGATTTACGAACATTGTAACTAAACAACCAAATGTGAACTCGCTCAACTTTGTTGTTGACTCGTTGTTACATGCCTTGCAGGCCTTTAGGTACCTAATGTTGGAACTTGTTGTCTGGGATGCTGGAGTGGTCATGGGTCGAGATACATGGAATCGCAACACAAGACTAATGGTTTATAAACACTTAACGAATGAATTATGCTTCCGCTGTATACTGTGAATTATTTGTAACGTTGTAACACTTAACGTCAATAAATGAAAGTTTTATTTAATTATATTATGCGAAGTTCAATGTGATTGGTGGCTTGGATCCTGGTCAGTCACGCCTCCTGCGGTGATACCCCGCTTGTGGATTTTGGGGGTGTGACAATAGTAATATACAACATGAAGAAATTACCCATCAACTGTGTTCTTCAACTCCCACCCAGCAAGACCTGCTGCTTCTTTGAGAACATCTCTCCATCTCCCAACAGCCTCTTTATCTATATGTTTTGCAAAGGCTTCTCCAACTGAACCACTTTGGTTGCGGATTTTGGTTGGTTCCACATCATAGAAGACGGGGTATGCAGTTTGCTCAGTCATCTTCTGGCACTCCATAATCTCTAGAGCTCGTCTAAGCACCATGCTGAAGATGTATAGTTCTTTGAGAATACAATGATGTAAAATCTGGATTCTTCAATGGATCTGATGAGCTGCTCACTGATCCTTTCCCCTTTCTCGATTTTTTCATCGTCTTTGTAAGTTATAATGCCTTTCTGGTGAAGAGCATGATAGAGATGATCAACAAAGCTCTTACGGGTATCTTCACCCCTGAAACTCAAAAAGACATCGTACTTGAAGCTTTTTGGAACTGCTGAAGCTGATGTAGAAGCCATTGAATGTATGCTTGAATGATGGGAGAAAATGAAACTTTTATGAGCTGGTAGGAAACAAAGTTGGAAGAGATGATTCAGTAAGCCTTCAAGAATTGATATTTTGAGTGGAGATATTAACGCCTCTCATATGGTCAAGATAAGAATTCTAATCTGCATTTCAAAGAAAAAAAGAAAGGCTTCATATTTTTTAAAACTTTTATAGTTCTTTTTGTATCAGTTAAAAATTAATATAGTTTAGCTGACTTTGTATCAGTTAAAAATTAGTGGGGAAATTACAAAAATATCAGTTGATCAAGTAACATTATCAAAATGTCACCTTCAAGCGTCCATGGAGTGGCGCCTGAACCATGGGAGGCGTCCGTATGTCACCTTCAAGCGTCCATCAATGGGGTGTTGACACGTGTCAAGAATCATGGATTGAGTCGACGAATGACTCCTCAAAGGCAAAAAGGTGGCTGATTCGTCGGGCTGACTCCTCCTAGTGGCTTGGCTGACTCCCCCGTTGCGTCGGGCTGACTCCTCCTAGTGGCATGGCTGACTCCTCGTTTTGGCTCCGCTGACCCCACGTTTTGGCTAGGCTGACTCCTCAAATTTTATTTTCTTTTCCACATTTCTTTTTAATTTTATTTAATTTAGATATTTTATTATTTTGTCGAGTCTATAAATACGCAACCTTGTTGTTTGGTTCTTTAAAAAAAACGGTTTTCCAATGGTAGCTTGAGATGCATCAGCTTATTTTTATTAACTTTTTCTAAAGCTAATCACAAAATTTAAAATTTAAAAGTTAATATCAAAAGTAGCCGTTTTCTTAAAAAATAACGAAAAAATAGGCGTTTTATGTTAAGAAGTATAAGTGATTTTTCATTTACGTTGAAAAACAAAACGTCTATTTTTTCGTTCAGCACATGACTGACTTAACTGAAAAAAAATATAACCTCGTTAGTGAAAAGGAAGTGACTTGTAAGGTTTTTAACAAAAAAAAAAGTACTCTCACTGTAATTATTGAAGTTAAAAGGTATCCATTGCAATCCAATACAAACATAAATGATAAATGACGAAAAATGTAATTTACCCTTAATTCTATTACACCCCTTTTAACATAATGCCCCACAATACGCATTACACCCATTTTAGAAAAAACGTCCTATAATGCCCAATTGCTGACTGGACTACCACATTATGCAAAACGCCCAAGAGTGAGAGCATTTAGGGGGGTAGGGGTGGTCATCATTTGTACAAATTACATTACTCACAACATCCAATCAAGTTCCGCCATGTCATCAACCAGTATTCCATCACTCACAACCTTTTTTAATGGAAATGGTCATCACTCACCACTACACCCAACAATTTCCCCCCACAACCAACAATTTCCCTCACATCAATCAAAACATAACGCGTCAAAAATATAACGTGAATTAACTTTCACGCTTTGAATTAAGGGGTGGCAGTGGTGTTTGGCAATTGTTCACGCGTGAACAACTTTCATCACGCACAAAAAATTGATACCACCATGGGAAAAATAAACTATAAGGCCACCCGGGGGTGGTATCAATTTTGTACGTGATGAAAGTTGTTCACGCGTGAACAAAAGCCAAACACCACTGCCACCCATCTAATTCAACGCGTGAAAGTTAACTCGTGTTATATTTTTTGACGCGTTATGTTTTGATTAATGTGAGTGAAATTGTTGGTTGGGAAGAAATTGTTGGGTGTGGTAGTGAGTGATGATCATTTCCACTAAAAAAGGTTGTGAGTGATTGAATAATGATTGACGACATGGCGGAACTTGATTGGATGTTGTAAGTAATGAAATTTATACAAGGGTGTTAGGAGTGGTAGCGGCAAAGGGTGCGGCAAACACCGCTGCCAACCCTTTGTCGAGACGGTGAAGGGTGTGGTGCGGGGAGGGCATGCCGACGCGGGGAAGATGATTGAGAGAGAGAGAGGGTATTGTGGGGTGGGGTCCATTCCAATCTCAACCAATCACACATTTTTCCTTTTTTTTTAAATAGTTTACCACTTCACTAAGTGTCTAAACCATTGCCAACACTTTTGAGCATAGTTTACCATTTTGACATGGCACACTCTCATTGGTTGATTTTTTAGTTTGCCACTCTCAAGTGTTTAACCACTTCTAACACCCTAATAGATGACCACCCCTACCCCTACCCCTAAGGCTGGAGGGCGTGGGGGCGCCATCCAACCCAGCTGGCACACTATAGCGCCCCACCCCCCGCCATCGTCCACACCCCCGGCGCTATGCCGGGGCGCTATACAATGCTCACCACCATGGTAACGGCCTGAAATCGCGTGGAACGAGGTGGAAAGGTCAAATCTGACCGTTGTCAAACGGTCCAATTTAAAAAAAAAATCTTATTTATTATATATATAACCTATTCTAATCTAAAAAACTCACCAATCACAACCAAAACACACACCAATCACAACTAAAACACACACCAATCACAACTTAAAAAATGTCTTCTTCGAGCTCGTCATCCGACGGTGTTCTTGATGATATGGTTATCGCCATGGCGCAGGAGGCGATTAATTATTTGCAAGAAGAAGCCGAATCCTCTGCATCGCGTACCAGACAACCGCCTATTGAACGGAATCGGTTAGCTGCTCATGAACGTCTAGTGCAAGATTATTTTTGTGAAACTCCCGTGTACGATAATGTTCAGTTTAAGCGTAGGTTTCATATGAGCCGACGACTATTCGTTAAAATTTCCAATGATCTTGCGGGCGAATCCCTTTTTTTCACGAAAAGGGTAAGTGCAAGTCGCAAAGTTGGTTTCTCTGGACTACAAAAGTGTACAGCAGCAATTAGGCAACTAGCCTACGGCACATTGAGTGATGCGTGGGATGAGTATTTAAGGATGTCGTCAAGAATGTGTCGTGACTCTCTTGAAAATTTTTGTGAAGGTAATTTTTATTAACACTAGTATTTTTTTACGTCGTTATTATTTTTTAATTAGCAATAATTTATTAGGTATAATCTCTCTGTACGGGAGACGATATTTGAGGATGCCAACCGCAGCCGACGTTCCAATTCTATACGAGGCCCATCAGCGCTTACATGGGTTTCCTGGAATGTTGGGAAGCCTTGATTTCATGCACTGGGAATGGGCGGCATGCCCAACCGCTTGGAAAGGGCAACATCATCGTGGTGACCACGATGGTCCTACCCTAATATTACAAGTGGTCGCTTCTCAAGATTTATGGATTTGGCATGCGTACTTTGGCATGGCTGGTACGAACAATGACATTGCAGTTTTAATGACCTCGAATCTATTCGACGATGTCATAGACGGTGTTGCACCAGATACTTCATTCTATGCAAACGACGTGCAGTATAAGTATGACTATTATCTCACAGACGGTATTTATCCCGAGTGGGCGACGTTGGTAAAAAGTCTTTCGTGTCCAGATGACGAAAAAAGGATTGTATTTCAAGAAAAAATAAGAGCCAGCAAGAAAAGATATCGAGCGGGCTTTCGGTGTGTTAAAGAAAAGATGGTCTATCATCACGCAGCCGTCGAGGATACTTGAAAAAAATAAAATGAGAAACGTTATGTATACGTGTATCATTTTGCATAACATGATATTGGAGGACTCGGGTAGAGCATTTTGTGGAGAAAGCTATGATGAAAGTATCCAACCGGCGAACCCAATACTAACATACGCTGAGAAAGAAGATATTCGAGCAAAGATACATGCTAGGCACACACACCAAAACCTTCGAGCCGATCTGACAGAGCACCTATGGTTTTATCGTGAACAAGGAGGAGTCGACACAGACGACGAGTAGTGTTTTTATTTTTTAAATGAAATTATGTAGTTTTTTTTAATGAAATTATGTAGTGTTTTTATTTTTTTAATGAAATTATGTAGTCTTTTTATTTTTTAAATGAAATTATCTAGTGTTTTTATTTTTTTAATGAAATTATGTTTTGTTTTTATTTTCTAGTTAAAAAATAAATATTTAGACAAAAAAAATAATTAGGTAATCATGAGACGGAGCTCCATTCACACCCTCCAAATTAAAGAGGGGCATGATAAAGCTCTCATGCTGACATGACGATGACATAGAGCCTAGGTGGCATGATAAAGCCCATGGGGCTCCAACCACACCTCATACCCTAATGACTAATGACCGTTCAGCAGTAAAAAAAAATTCCTTCAAACATCATGGCTTCCTCTACCCTCTAACCTTACCCTTCAAACTTACCCATGGGGGTGGTGATTATGTAGCTGTGGCGGGGTTAAACCCAACATGAGATTGAGATTACCCGAACCCATCCTCGGTAACACCCTGTTTTCAGACAAGTAATATTCCGGGTCAAAAAAACCCGGCAAAACTTAAACGCTGTCACTTCACTCCCACATCACTGATCTCCACAGATCTAGGTTTTCTTCCACCTTCAATCCCCTCTCTCACAATCCTCACATAAACCCTTACAAATTTATTCAATCAGTCTATCATCATCAAATTCGCATTTCAAATCATCATCTACTCTTCAGATTTGTTCCGATCTCATCCCCTGAAAACGGTTCGTTACTTCAGGAGGTTTGAGATCAATTAGGTTTATATATAATAATAGGAAACGATTGAATATGAAATCGGTGCGAACGTCATCTACACTTCAGATTTGTTCCGATCTCATCCTCACATAAACCCTTACACACTTCGGGGAGTAACGATATGATGGAGGTGTTGAAATCAATTCAGCTCGAATTACAAAATCAAAGGCTTGAGCTGCAAAATCGTGCTCAAAAGGATGAGATGCGAGATAAAGCCGTCCAGTCATTAACCACACAAATGGCCCAACTTGCAACTGATGTGAAAGAGTTGAAACAGCAAAACGGGAAGCTTCCCAGTGACACTCAAACGAACCCCAAGCACGGGAAGAATATACCAGTCAGCGGGGTAAGTTTCGTTCCTAAAAACAATTTGAATGATAAATTTTTAACTTCTTCTGTTTCCCATGTGATTGCAGGTTTAAGTGGCGCAAATGAGGATGGAGATGGGTGTGACTCAGGAGAGCCGGTCGTCCCGATTCAAGTGGGAAAGTTCAAAATCCACAAGGCATTGTTGGATTATGGAGCTGGGATGAGTGTTCTTCCCGGTAGCCTTTATGACCAGTACGACTTTGGTCCGTTACACGCAATTGATCAAATGGCCATGTTTGCGGATGCGAGTTTAAAGCAACCTCGAGGGGTTGTAAAGGATGTGGTAATTCAGCTCGGCGAGTTCTACTACTCGGTCGATTTTATGGTGGTTGATTATGCACCCGCACCGACCTACAAACAACCGAAGGTAATTCTGGGTCGCCCCTTTCTGTATACAGCAAATGCACAAATCGACTGCAGGAATGGGATGGTAATTTTAAGTTACAAGAATCGTAAGCTGTATTTCAATGTATTTTTAAAATCTATTGCTTATGATCTTCTGAATGATGTGAGCCCCACAGGTGCTACTAATGAGATTGGTTTGAGTGGAGGTAATTTTTGCAGGTCTGAGTTAACGAATGATGGAGGGCAGGTGAACAAGACAGCTGTGAGAGGAAGAGCAATTGCAGGAAAACCACCCGATGGTGGGAGTGAGTGGGGCAACAAGGCTGAGGTTGAACTCAACTGGCGTGGAGCTGCGAACCTTCCACAAGATTGGACAATGATGTACGGAGAGACATGGGAGGGAAAACGTGCAGCTGAACCACCCTGAATGTCAGGTACGGTCTGGCTGAAGACCTAAAACTTAGCGCTCTCGGGAGGCAGCCCTAGGATGTAGAGTATTGTACTTTGGTTTGGTTCGTTTTGGTGTGGTTGTGTTTTGACAGGTTCTTGATTCAATCATCACGGATGCAACAATTCAAGTGTGGGGATGTTTTGCAACATCCCGGTGAGATATCAAAGAATCTATGGAATGCGTCTATTCTGGTTAAAGCACAACAGCCGCATCACTACAGACACATGATCAGGTGCATGTGTTTATCTATCTTACTTTGTTTTTGGTGTGTTTTGTTGTTTTTGGTGGTGTGAACCTTTGTTTTGTTTAGGGGATGTGTTTTAGTTGTTTGTGTTGAGTTAGCCGCTCATTTAGGATAGCTAGTTTGTTTTTCCCGGGCTATATTTTAAAAGCATCATACATTGGGGACAATGTATCCCAAGTGTGGGGATGGGGGAGCCCGGGAAAGGATTTGTGGATAAAGCTTTGAAGCGATTGAAAGTGGTTGAAATCGATGAAAATTGAAAAAAATTGAAAATTTTAAAATTTTTCATCACCTTAGGCAAGCTAATTGGATACGAAAACCTAAAGTTTCAATCACTAATAGGCTTCTTACCGGTAGTAGGCTAGATTAGTCCCTTGTCATGGTTGTCCCTTTAAGTTTCATGAGAGTTGGTTTGGCAAGTGTTTTATAGGAAATGAGTTGAAAAGAGATGTCTATCTAGGGGTAACATGTTTTTAATTGCATATGCTACATGTCGTCAACCTTTCTACCTTTTCTTGGTGAGATCTTGAGCCTGTAGACGGATAGGATACATTATATGATGAATTCATTTGTTGAGTGCAGGCTACGTGTCATTCTGTGTTAGAACTTGTATGATTCGATGCATGCTGAGACGGTGGGTTTGACATGTGCACATGTGTGATAAAGGCATTAGGATTTCCCATTACACCCTTTTGTGTTTGTGCTTCTTTTGTGTTATTCACCAAATTTCCCTTAGTAGCCATGTTGAGCCTAACTACCTTTCGTTTGTTCGCCCGTTATCTACTGTGAAAAACCGACCGTGATGATATTGTTATGAAAGAAAAAAAAAGAAGAAAAAAATGAAAAAAAAAAGAAAAAAAAATAGAAAAATATGTGAAGGAAAATGAAAAAGAAAAAAAAATATAAGTATTGTGAGTATCGTTTATGTTCTTGGGTAGAAACCAACCCAATAGTATAAGATGTGTTTGAATAAAGTATCACGGTTTGGTTATTGTTTGTAAGCCAACTAGAAAAGAAAAAGAACCTAAAAATATTTTCCTACCTTTACCCTAAGCCCAAAACCCAAAAGTCCTTTTGATGTGTGCCATGTTAGATGATACAGTGGAAGTGTGATTGTCATACAAGCATATGATTACAGGATTTCATGTATGCTTATTGAGTGTTTATATACTAGCACATTACACGCTAGTCCAGATATTAACCCGAGAGGAGAGTACATTATGAGGGGTGTGTAGCATGTGTCTAATTGTAAACATGTTAGTTTTAGATAGACAAGTCTTAAGTTTTTGAAATTGCATCATTTACTTGTCAGACTGTCAATCTCGATTGTGTCAGTCTATGGGATGGGTATGACTTGGGACTGAACAGGTTGAATCGGTTAAGAGGTTTAGAGGTGTTGTTGCCATGGTGACTAGTTCTAGTTGGTTTGCTTAGGGACAAGCAAAGGCAAGTGTGGGAATGTGATGGAGAGGGTGAAACCCGAGCTTTAGAGTGGTTAATTATCATGTTTTATGTGTATTTGATGTGTCTATTTGCTTGGAATGAAGTAACTATGAGATTTTGGTGATTTGTAGGTAAAACACGTAAATCGGTGCATTTACGATGGTTAAAGATGAAGTTGTGAGCTTTGGATGGGATATTGCAGCTCGATGATGAATATTGAAGTTTGCTCGGGTGATATGAAGGCTCACGAGTGAAAGGAGTATGAAAGAACAAAGTACAGGGACCATTCGGTACTTAATTGGAAGTTACTTTGTGTCTAAATGTGCAAGAGATGAGATTCTACAAAGTATAGGGGCCGTTTGGTAATTAATTGGAAGTTAATCATAGTTGAAATATTGAAGACATAAGTGATATTGAAGTTTGAGGGGTCTCCGGGTCATTAAACGAAAGTTATATGATGGGTAAATGTTAAGAAGATGATGGGAGTTTAGTTGGGGGACCAATCTTGTCATTCTATGAAAGTTGCACAATTGTTGGAGAAAAGTGTTGCAATTCACGTTCTTACCCATGGTTTGTAAACCATGGGTCATGGTTCAGGAGTGTATAGTTATAAAACCAACAGCAAGTCTATACCATGACCCCCACTTCAGACTGTGACTCCCTGTTCAGAATCCCTGTTAGTGCAGCAAAGGTAAACTGTGACCCACGGTTCTGAACTGTGGGTGAAGCTGGGCAATAGGGGAGCGCGAATTGGGCTTATTTTAGAGGGTTTTATAAGATAAAAACCCTAGTTTCTCATTATCTATCACACACAATCGATCCTAGGCTTCAAGATACTCAAGATTCAAGGTTTCTTCCATTCAATTCCATCAAGATTCTCAATTTCATCATCGAATCAACCATGAGTTCTTCATCAATTCAAGCTTTTGAAGATTCTTCGTGCGAGATGAGCGGCTAAACTTTTTGTGGTTTCCTTCGGATGGAGGGTTTGTGTAATTAGGTACTCTTATGTGTTTCTAATCATTGTAATTTGGTGATCTAAGCATCTGATGCTTTTCACCATGGATTTAATTGACTGATTGTAACTGATTGCATTTATTTAAACCTTGATTTCTAAGCATTCAGTTCCCGAGAGTTCTAGTAATTGGGATATATTTGACATGGGATTAGGGTTTATAATTGTAATTGATAATCATTCGATAACCTCCCGTTATGTATTGACCGGAGTACTTAGTCGTTGGTTATCACAATTGGTTAATTAGGTTCAACATTTATGTCTATGTGAATGTTTTGATTAAACACATAACTGAACTTGTTTGCAAACCTGAAATCTGGAGGAACCATCTTTTCTCCCATTGAATTAAATCACAATTTTTACTCGTTAATTTAGTTTTTTTTACATAATCAAACAACTCGATTTCTCAATTCAGTAACAGTTAATCAATACTTAGCATAAAAACGCTTTCCACAGTCCTCCCTTGGTTCGATACCCTGCTTATTCTATACTAATAGTTTAAATAGGTTTTTGCATGTCCATAACGACAGACATCAAAATGGCGCCGTTGCCAGGGAGGTGTGCGCAAAGTGCCTAGTGTTAAGTTTTAGTTTAGTCAAAATATACAAAAATCCAAAAATAGTGTCTTTTTAGTTTGTTCTGTTTTGTTCGGATTTACGCGAGGTTTTCTTGTTTTTGTTTGTGCAGGTGATCTAGTAAGTGTATGCATCATACTCGAAATTCCGGGAAGTCATCACCATTAGTGTTCGACCCAGAGATCGAGAGAACAGTAAAGCATACAAAACGAGTATTACATCGTGAGAACAAGATTCTACAATCACCTATACCAACATCTAAAGCAATGGAGAACTTAGCAACACCGGAGAAACAACCCGCAACTTCACAACCGCAACAATTCTCGCCAACACCTACCCAACCTTCACCGAACACTACCATACCACCACCACCACCACCACAGTCTACACAACCTACTTCTACATCTCCAGTACCATCATTCTCAACCTTTTTCCCAAACCTTGATAACACTCAACCAACTTCCACCCAAACAACATCTCTTCAGTACCCAACTACAACCCAGACTGTCAATTTACAGCAGTCGTCTCCTTACGTTAGGATCGTTCCTGATGACACTCCATTACCGAGTCAAACTCAAGCACCTAATGCAACATCAATTCCGCCAGCCGCCCGACCAGTTATTTCACAGCAAAGTCAACCAATGCCAAATCTTTATAGATCGACCATTTATGATCAAGGAAATAACTCAGGAGATTTTGATGATGGCTATGAGGAATATGATAATTACATGGGTCAAAACGAGAGACAAGTGGTTAACACAGGTAGCTATGAGAGGCAAACAGTCGGATTGGGTGCGGCCGAGAGAGTCAATCAAGGGAACGTAGGGTATCAACAATATGTGCAACCAATGCCAATACAACAACAGATACCACAACAATATCATCAACCTGACCCACTCAATCAGCAGCCTGCTCCAAGAAGGCCGGTGGTGGACATTCCATTACCACCACCGGTACCTCAGATGCAGGGTCAGGCAAGACCGCTGCCACGGAACCTACACCGACCGGTGATTTTACCGGAAGGAATTCCACGACGAAATAATCAAGGTCCAGTTCGAGGTATAGAGAGCCACTTCAGGCCCGCTATAGTTAACAACCCATCACCGGTTGTGATCCCGCAACTACAAGGAGGGCGGTCATTCGAAGTACGAACACAATCAATATCCAGTCTGCCTAAGTTTCACGGTCACGCACATGAAGAACCATATCTACACATTGCTGCATATGATGCACGTTGCAACACAATCAGCAGCCAAGGTTTCTCAGTTAATGATGTGAAATTGGTACTTTTCCAATTCACACTTGAAGACAAAGCACAGCAATGGTTTCATTCGCTACCGTCAGCTTCGATCTTCACATGGGGCGACATGCAGCAACAATTTTTAGAGGAGTTCTATACTCATTTGCGTACTAACAATGCAAGGAAGGATATTCGAGGGTTTCGACAACAGCCCGGTGAGTTATTTCACGAAGCGTTCAATCGCTTCAAAATGATGCTCAAGAACTGTCCACATCATGAGATATATTTGTGGGAGCTCATTAATACATTCCACGAAAGCCTAACAGATGAAGATGCCAGGGATGTAAATTCAATATCCAATGGTACTTTTGGAATGAATTACGAAGAAGATGATTGGGAATATTTGGAAAGAACCGCAAGGGCGTCAAAACGCAAAGCTCAATCCTCTAGAAGTGCACGACATTCGACAGTGAGAGCAGTAGAGAATCCACCGGAGGTAAGTGGTCAGTTTCCGTTGTGTAGACATTGTGGAGATCTAGGGCATATTGCGGATCAATGCCCAGCCATTATTGGTGAAAGTGAAGATGTGAACTATGTTCAAGATGGGGGTGGTGGAAGAAATTTCAACATGCAATCCAACACGTATCACCCGGGCCTTAGAAATCACCCGAATTTTAGCTATGGGAATGCGAATAATCAGCTAAATCCGGGATTTCAAAGCAACAATCAATCTGGTGGTCAAAGAAACTTCAATCAGAACCGATTTCAAGGTAACTTTCAGGGTGGCTACCAAAACGATCAAAGAGGACCAACTGGGTCTTCTAACACTTCGGGGAGTAACGATATGATGGAGGTGTTGAAATCAATTCAGCTCGAATTACAAAATCAAAGGCTTGAGCTGCAAAATCGTGCTCAAAAGGATGAGATGCGAGATAAAGCCGTCCAGTCATTAACCACACAAATGGCCCAACTTGCAACTGATGTGAAAGAGTTGAAACAGCAAAACGGGAAGCTTCCCAGTGACACTCAAACGAACCCCAAGCACGGGAAGAATATACCAGTCAGCGGGGTAAGTTTCGTTCCTAAAAACAATTTGAATGATAAATTTTTAACTTCTTCTGTTTCCCATGTGATTGCAGGTTTAAGTGGCGCAAATGAGGATGGAGATGGGTGTGACTCAGGAGAGCCGGTCGTCCCGATTCGAGTGGGAAAGTTCAAAATCCACAAGGCATTGTTGGATTATGGAGCTGGGATGAGTGTTCTTCCCGGTAGCCTTTATGACCAGTACGACTTTGGTCCGTTACACGCAATTGATCAAATGGCCATGTTTGCGGATGCGAGTTTAAAGCAACCTCGAGGGGTTGTAAAGGATGTGGTAATTCAGCTCGGCGAGTTCTACTACTCGGTCGATTTTATGGTGGTTGATTATGCACCCGCACCGACCTACAAACAACCGAAGGTAATTCTGGGTCGCCCCTTTCTGTATACAGCAAATGCACAAATCGACTGCAGGAATGGGATGGTAATTTTAAGTTACAAGAATCGTAAGCTGTATTTCAATGTATTTTTAAAATCTATTGCTTATGATCTTCTGAATGATGTGAGCCCCACAGGTGCTACTAATGAGATTGGTTTGAGTGGAGGTAATTTTTGCAGGTCTGAGTTAACGAATGATGGAGGGCAGGTGAACAAGACAGCTGTGAGAGGAAGAGCAATTGCAGGAAAACCACCCGATGGTGGGAGTGAGTGGGGCAACAAGGCTGAGGTTGAACTCAACTGGCGTGGAGCTGCGAACCTTCCACAAGATTGGACAATGATGTACGGAGAGACATGGGAGGGAAAACGTGCAGCTGAACCACCCTGAATGTCAGGTACGGTCTGGCTGAAGACCTAAAACTTAGCGCTCTCGGGAGGCAGCCCTAGGATGTAGAGTATTGTACTTTGGTTTGGTTCGTTTTGGTGTGGTTGTGTTTTGACAGGTTCTTGATTCAATCATCACGGATGCAACAATTCAAGTGTGGGGATGTTTTGCAACATCCCGGTGAGATATCAAAGAATCTATGGAATGCGTCTATTCTGGTTAAAGCACAACAGCCGCATCACTACAGACACATGATCAGGTGCATGTGTTTATCTATCTTACTTTGTTTTTGGTGTGTTTTGTTGTTTTTGGTGGTGTGAACCTTTGTTTTGTTTAGGGGATGTGTTTTGGTTGTTTGTGTTGAGTTAGCCGCTCATTTAGGATAGCTGGTTTGTTTTTCCCGGGCTATATTTTAAAAGCATCATACATTGGGGACAATGTATCCCAAGTGTGGGGATGGGGGAGCCCGGGAAAGGATTTGTGGATAAAGCTTTGAAGCGATTGAAAGTGGTTGAAATCGATGAAAATTGAAAATTTTGAAAATTTTAAAATTTTAAAATTTTTCATCACCTTAGGCAAGCTAATTGGATACGAAAACCTAAAGTTTCAATCACTAATAGGCTTCTTACCGGTAGTATGCTAGATTAGTCCCTTGTCATGGTTGTCCCTTTAAGTTTCATGAGAGTTGGTTTGGCAAGTGTTTTATAGGAAATGAGTTGAAAAGAGATGTCTATCTAGGGGTAACATGTTTTTAATTGCATATGCTACATGTCGTCAACCTTTCTACCTTTTCTTGGTGAGATCTTGAGCCTGTAGACGGATAGGATACATTATATGATGAATTCATTTGTTGAGTGCAGGCTACGTGTCATTCTGTGTTAGAACTTGTATGATTCGATGCATGCTGAGACGGTGGGTTTGACATGTGCACATGTGTGATAAAGGCATTAGGATTTCCCATTACACCCTTTTGTGTTTGTGCTTCTTTTGTGTTATTCACCAAATTTCCCTTAGTAGCCATGTTGAGCCTAACTACCTTTCGTTTGTTCGCCCGTTATCTACTGTGAAAAACCGACCGTGATGATATTGTTATGAAAGAAAAAAAAAAGAAGAAAAAAATGAAAAAAAAAAAGAAAAAAAAATAGAAAAATATGTGAAGGAAAATGAAAAAGAAAAAAAAATATAAGTATTGTGAGTATCGTTTATGTTCTTGGGTAGAAACCAACCCAATAGTATAAGATGTGTTTGAATAAAGTATCACGGTTTGGTTATTGTTTGTAAGCCAACTAGAAAAGAAAAAGAACCTAAAAATATTTTCCTACCTTTACCCTAAGCCCAAAACCCAAAAGTCCTTTTGATGTGTGCCATGTTAGATGATACAGTGGAGGTGTGATTGTCATACAAGCATATGATTACAGGATTTCATGTATGCTTATTGAGTGTTTATATACTAGCACATTACACGCTAGTCCAGATATTAACCCGAGAGGAGAGTACATTATGAGGGGTGTGTAGCATGTGTCTAATTGTAAACATGTTAGTTTTAGATAGACAAGTCTTAAGTTTTTGAAATTGCATCATTTACTTGTCAGACTGTCAATCTCGATTGTGTCAGTCTATGGGATGGGTATGACTTGGGACTGAACAGGTTGAATCGGTTAAGAGGTTTAGAGGTGTTGTTGCCATGGTGACTAGTTCTAGTTGGTTTGCTTAGGGACAAGCAAAGGCAAGTGTGGGAATGTGATGGAGAGGGTGAAACCCGAGCTTTAGAGTGGTTAATTATCATGTTTTATGTGTATTTGATGTGTCTATTTGCTTGGAATGAAGTAACTATGAGATTTTGGTGATTTGTAGGTAAAACACGTAAATCGGTGCATTTACGATGGTTAAAGATGAAGTTGTGAGCTTTGGATGGGATATTGCAGCTCGATGATGAATATTGAAGTTTGCTCGGGTGATATGAAGGCTCACGAGTGAAAGGAGTATGAAAGAACAAAGTACAGGGACCATTCGGTACTTAATTGGAAGTTACTTTGTGTCTAAATGTGCAAGAGATGAGATTCTACAAAGTATAGGGGCCGTTTGGTAATTAATTGGAAGTTAATCATAGTTGAAATATTGAAGACATAAGTGATATTGAAGTTTGAGGGGTCTCCGGGTCATTAAACGAAAGTTATATGATGGGTAAATGTTAAGAAGATGATGGGAGTTTAGTTGGGGGACCAATCTTGTCATTCTATGAAAGTTGCACAATTGTTGGAGAAAAGTGTTGCAATTCACGTTCTTACCCATGGTTTGTAAACCATGGGTCATGGTTCAGGAGTGTATAGTTATAAAACCAACAGCAAGTCTATACCATGACCCCCACTTCAGACTGTGACTCCCTGTTCAGAATCCCTGTTAGTGCAGCAAAGGTAAACTGTGACCCACGGTTCTGAACTGTGGGTGAAGCTGGGCAATAGGGGAGCGCGAATTGGGCTTATTTTAGAGGGTTTTATAAGATAAAAACCCTAGTTTCTCATTATCTATCACACACAATCGATCCTAGGCTTCAAGATACTCAAGATTCAAGGTTTCTTCCATTCAATTCCATCAAGATTCTCAATTTCATCATCGAATCAACCATGAGTTCTTCATCAATTCAAGCTTTTGAAGATTCTTCGTGCGAGATGAGCGGCTAAACTTTTTGTGGTTTCCTCCGGATGGAGGGTTTGTGTAATTAGGTACTCTTATGTGTTTCTAATCATTGTAATTTGGTGATCTAAGCATCTGATGCTTTTCACCATGGATTTAATTGACTGATTGTAACTGATTGCATTTATTTAAACCTTGATTTCTAAGCATTCAGTTCCCGAGAGTTCTAGTAATTGGGATATATTTGACATGGGATTAGGGTTTATAATTGTAATTGATAATCATTCGATAACCTCCCGTTATGTATTGACCGGAGTACTTAGTCGTTGGTTATCACAATTGGTTAATTAGGTTCAACATTTATGTCTATGTGAATGTTTTGATTAAACACATAACTGAACTTGTTTGCAAACCTGAAATCTGGAGGAACCATCTTTTCTCCCATTGAATTAAATCACAATTTTTACTCGTTAATTTAGTTTTTTTTACATAATCAAACAACTCGATTTCTCAATTCAGTAACAGTTAATCAATACTTAGCATAAAAACGCTTTCCACAGTCCTCCCTTGGTTCGATACCCTGCTTATTCTATACTAATAGTTTAAATAGGTTTTTGCATGTCCATAACGACAGACATCAAGTACCGAGACCTTACTCATAGATTCAGTACGGTATTTAATACCTGCTTTTCCAAATTTTGGTATCGGCATTTTTAGTACCTTTACCGGAATACCAAATAGAGAGACCATTTTGTAACTAGTACCCGGGTACTGTACTGATAGATTTGGTATGGTATTCAGTACCCACTTTTCCATGAATTCGGTATCGGTATTTTCGGTACCGATTTCATCCCTACATTTAACTTTGGTGCTTGAAATTGTTAAAGAAGTTGAGCTCCCTGAGTGTTCTAAATTCTAGTGCTACTTGGAAAAAGCTAAAATATTCTTTGGAATCACATTGTCACTTTTGATCTCATGTTGGCTATAAGTTAATTTAGGATCCCCTTTATAAGCGTATCTGGCATTCTGGCTACTTATAACTTCTCATTGTGGTTTTAGCTTATAGAGTGATATTAAGAAGTGAACAATAGTACAGTAATGGGTTAGCATGTTAGTTAACTTTGGGATCAGGTCCTCAGGATGTCAAATGGTATCAAAGCAGTGGCCACTGTGGCCTGCAGAAATTGTCAGTTTTCTACTGGTTGGCTACAAAATCTCACCTTGATTATTTATTTAGTTGGTATGAAGGTTAATGTGCTTTAGTGTTTATCTGGACTTGAGGCATTACTTCCAATTGATAGCGATGCCCATCCAGAAAGCAATCGCTTTTGACTACTTTGCATTTTGTGAAGCTTTAGGATTTACAGCACTTTACATTTTGTTCTATGACACATGTTACAACTTACAAGTCTTTACACGTAGAAGTTATTGTATAATTGTATATATCCGTACATAGTTGACAAAAACAAGGTGCAAGCTAAGACAAAAATCGAGCAGAACAAAAGGTGCATTTCGTCAAACATATATATTCTTACATTCAGGAGTTGTAAACGAATTAATTTGTTACAGGACACGGCTTACAGTTTCGTTTCTATTTAGCCTCTTGTGATTAACAGTCTATGCGTATGCTCTTATTTATATTATCATCTGCTCATTTCGGGGCTATTGTACACGGAAAGTTAATAGTTATTTGTCTTTTCTATAAGACTTTAACTATAAGTAATTAAATATGGTAATGGTGGTACTTATCATGTTTATGTTATAATATACTTCACTTGATTAGATGTAGGGTGATTAGATGTGGGGTGTATATGCGATCACATAAAGTTTAACAAACATGTTACATGGTTATTACGTTTTTAGCGCGGGTAACTATGTACTAACATGATCTCACTTTTGTCCTTTCAGTGGCAAAGAGGACATCTGTTTTTGCTGATCCAACTAAGGAGATCCAAGAACTGACAGCTGTCATCAAGCAGGACATTACTGCCCTCAATTCAGCTGTGGTGGATTTGCAGCTTATTTGCAATTCCCAAAACGAAAGCGAAAATGTTTCAAGTGACACAACCACCCATTCAACCACGGTTGTTGATAATCTGAAAAACCGTCTAATGAGCACCACCAAAGAGTTTAAGGATGTTCTTACCATGCGCACAGAGGTTTGCACTTTGCCGTCACTAAATTACATGACTAGAAAAGCTGTATTTATTTTAACTAAAGCAACAAAGGGTAACCAACTTTGTTCCAATCTCTAGTTTTCAACTTCAGATAACAAACTTATTTTAGTGTAGAGGATATTGAAATTTTCAAAAATTTATATGGAAGGTAAACCCATACACCCAGTTAGCGATGACTTGGAAATGCCGTTTTGTAAGGTTTGAAAATTGTGCATTTGTGTCGCTGACTTAGCACCTGAAACTGGCTATCTGAGGTTGAAAATTTTGAAGCTTTGTTGGTTTTATTTTTTTTTATTATTTTATTTTTTAAGTTGGTTAACTGAAATAAAAATCCGACCAGAATTGTTATTTTACACATCTGGAAAAGCAGTACTTATTTTAACAGGCAACAAAGGGTAACCAGCTTTTGGTCTGCATTCTGTTTTTGATAACAAGCTTATTTTAGGGTAAAAACAGCATCAAACTTTTTTTTTTTTTTTTTAAATATTGAAAGTTTTTGACCCAGTTACCAGTAAAAAGTGATGATGTGGCAAATGACGTGTTTGTACATTTTGACCATGTTGATTTTTTTCTTAAGTTGTGCATATCATAGGTCCTTAGTTATAGGGGTGTACACGGTTCGGTTCGGCTATTAGCATTAACTGAAACCAAAGTCATCTCATTGGTAAATTTTTGCATTAACTGAAACCAAAACCAAACTTGGGTGGACTAAATTTTTGGATAGAAATGCATGTAAATATGTAATGGAGGTATAAATACATGAAATGGAGTTATAAATACATGAAATGGATGTATAAAAGCTAGAAATATATGAACATGTGAATGGTTCGGTTAATTGTTAACCGAGGATACAAAGAAAAACCGATAATTGATTTTCGATTAATTCAGTTTTCGGTTCGGTTATTGCTCACCCCTAGGTCCTTAGTCATTGCCCTACATGGAAATTAGTGAACTTTTGTTTTTTTTTTTTTTCAAAAATTTTGATCTGAACTTACCCACTTTCTAACGATATGATTTATGGTATATGACTTGGGTGCTGATGTGTCAATAAGTTTGATCATGACTTTTTTATGTGGCACCTGAAAACCTGCTATCTTAACTATTGCATCTTTGTCTTATATGTCAAAACTGTTTGGCCTTTTTGGCTGCAGAATTTGAAGGTTCATGAAAATAGAAGACAGTTATTCTCTGCAACTACTTCTAAGGAAACCGCTAATCCATTTGTCCGGCAGCGTCCTTTGGCTAATAAATCAACTGCCAATGCCAGCTCATCAAGTTCTCCTCCTCCTTGGGCTAATGACTCTTCAAGTTCATCTCCGCTGTTCCAAAGGTAAATTCAAATATAACATATTGTTTGACCGAGTCAATGAGTCATGACTCTGTTGTTGACTATGTTACTTTTCAGGAAGCATGCTGATGCTGAATCTCAACCATTGATTCAACAACAAGACCAGCAGCAGCAGCAGATGGTTCCATTACAGGATAGTTACATGCAGAGTAGAGCTGAGGCGCTTCACAATGTAGAGTCAACTATTCATGAATTAGGCAGCATTTTCACACAATTGGCAACCATGGTTTCTCAACAAGGGGAGCTTGCAATTAGGTATGTTATATACATACACCTACTTCTAGTATAATATTTTAATTTTTGTCAATTACATGATAGTAAGATATACAAAGTAATCTGTATGAGTATCAATACAGTACGGGTACCAAATAGGTAAAGACGGTACGAGCACTAATACGATACTGGTACCAAATAGGTAAAATCGATACGAGTACCATAAATATCATAATACGAAATCTTCCTATACTAATAAATGAAAATCTTTTTGTACACGTGTCACTCTCTGGTGTCTCTTCCCTTTTAATAATAGTATTACATATTAATTTTATACACAAAATATAATATAATATTAATTAATATAGTTAGAGATAAACGTCTAAATTCAAATTTAATTAATAATTATCTATAACAAATATAAATGTATCAAATAATTTAATAAGTATAATATTATTTAATATAGTTAGAGATCAAACGTATAATTTCAAATTTAATTAATAGTAAATTACTTTTTGAGTCCCTATGTTTTAGTGGTTTTAACCACTTGAATCCAAAATCAAAAAGTTTAACACCTTGAGTCTCTAACCGCTCATTCACACCGTCTGTAAAAAAATTCAAAAAACCTTTTGTAAGGTTGAGTTCTCTAAGTTCTCACAGCTCGTAGAAGTTTTTATTTTACCTTAACCATATATATTTGTTAAGATAAAATATATTATTTGGATATAAACAATAATTACTAATAATGTATCAAATCACATGTACAAGTAACGAAAATATAATTGTTCTTTTGTTTTACTAATTTATCTAAATATGTCATTTCATTAATAAGGATTATATACAAGTTTATAATTTACATTTTTCGTCATTCAACCCGTGTAATACACGGGGTTGTAAGCTAGTTAAACATAATATAAAAAAAAAAGAAAAAACTCTTAAAAGTTCTTTACAAAATTTGGTACCGGTAACATTTTTTACCTGTACCGATACCGAAAGTACAGAATACTGAAATCAATTAAACCGGGTATCGATACATGTACCAAGTTTAAAAATTAAACAGATGATGAATATATAATTAAATTTTATCAGAAAACAAAAATATAATTCCTTTTTGCGTTCTTTAAAGTAAATTTATAGAATGGTCAAAGTTTAAAATTTTCGTGATTCAGCTTGCTTTTTTATTGGATTTGGTTTGCTAAATGAGACTGGATGCATACTTGGGTTGGTCTAAAAAGTAGTTTCGATCATTGGGGTCTCCTTCTTGAAGAAAGTAACATAAATTGTTGGGTGGCCTCCTTAAACGTTAAATTTTGAATAGAACGATTTAAGGATGTATGCATTGAAATACACTTTTGGGTGACTTTACACCCGTTCAACCTATAGTGCTCATTGTGCTTTCATATAATTGTTTTATTAACATAACCCAATCAAACGACTTTTAAAGCAAATGGGCCGAGTATTATTATCAACTCTAACACAACACTTTGATAGGATCGATGAAAATATGGAAGATACACTAGCAATCGTAGAAGGTGCACAAGGACAACTAATTAGGTACCTCAACAGTATCTCCTCAAATAGGTGGTTGATGATCAAGATATTCTTTGTATTGATCGCCTTCCTCATGATATTCCTGTTTTTTGTCGCCTAAAGATACATGTGTGTTAAGAAAATATATAATGCACAAATTGAGCCGTTTTCTTAAACAATTTGGTGTTCTTTGTGTGTACATATGGATCAATATTTTTAAAACCAAAACAAGTACAGACCGGTCGAACCAAGGATTGGAACTAGGGTAGCCATGGGTTTATATTGCTTGGCAAGAACCAGAACCATGAACCGGTTATCTACCAGTTTTTCGGTTTTCTTTTTGTATTTTATGAGGGTTGGACTTCTTGTATGCATCACTTATATTGGATTTTATTTATCATTGATATAGTGGGTCTATCATTGTTTTAGGGATATATATTGGTGGTAAATAATTTTCTGCATTTCTTGAAAGATGTTCTTCTTTTGATTTTTTTTTTTTTTTTTTTTTTTTGTATTTTGTACAATAATTAAATTCATTATGTTTTGACGATGATGTCTTCTGATTTTTGAGACTGGTCTAATTAGATTCGAACCTGTCAAAGTTGTCCATTGTTAGTCTCACAATGTCATTAACATGTATTGCTGTTAAACATGTGATTTTATATTATTGGTTAGTTTACCGTTATAGGTGGCAAAATGAGCCGGTTTGGTTATAGCTTTTAGGGGCTGTTTGGCAACATCTGAATGGTTAAGTGCTGAAGCAGTAAGAGGTCTGAACCATTAAGTGTTGAACCAGTAAGGAGTCTGAACCATTAAGAGCCTGTATAATGCTTAACTGTTCAGAGGCAAATGTCTGACTAATTCAGAGTAGAGGTCTTAACCATTCAGACCCTGTATAAATCTTAATTATTCAGAGGCAAATGTCTGAACTATTCAGACATCTGCTCGTGAAACAAACAGTCTGAACCATTAAGTGCTGAGCCAGTAAGATGTCTGAACCATTAAAAGCTTCATTAAGAGGTAAACAAACAGCCCCTAAGTCTTTTAACAACATTTATGAGTTGTAACGGGCAAACTATTAGAGTGGATCAAAACAAGACGGATTCTTCTATTAGTGTTTTTCTTGAAGCATAGTCGTTATGAATTGTTAAGTACTGAACGAGTAAGAGGCCTGAACCATTAAGTGCTGAATCAATAAGAGGCCTGAACCATTAAGACCCAGTATAATGCTTAACCGTTCAGAGGCAAATGTCTGACCAATTAAGATTAGAGGTTTTAACCATTCAGACTCGGTATAATGCTTAACCATTCAGAGGCAAATGTCTGAACCATTTATACATTTGCTCGCGAAACAAACAATCTGAACCATTAAGTACTGAACCAGTAAGAGGTCTGAACTATTAAGAACAAGAAAGACATTTTAATAATCAAAATGATTTGTTTCCTTTATGCTAATAGAAGCTCATAAGAATAGAGCGTGTAATCAATTCCATCCTCCATGGCTCACACTCACTTGCCTTCATATATTGTGCTTCTTATGGAAAGAAATGACAGATGAAAGCCAACGTGCTCTTATATATAGTGTTTCATATTCAATTTTAATGCATATTTCAAACTCAAAATGGAGTCGACGAAAGCAACTATTTGTAGTCACTTTGTATATAGTGCACACAATCCTTTGCTAGGAGATTTGAAGTGTTAACACTCATATTACGTCTCAAGACCGGAACTAGTCACCTCCAAAGGTTTACTTCTTGATACAAGCTCTTTAAAGCGTGACCCATGGAGATCACTCGCAAACCATTTCCAGAGCACGAACCTGGACACTCACAAATAGCTCCGGATTAATCATACACTCTTTGGATCTACGCATCCAAGGCCATTGGCTATAATTCTCAATTTATGATTCTACTCTCTGGTGCTACTTCTCTGGATGAGAACGTAACATTTTCACATATTCAAAGATTTAATAATATATTAGTATATTATGATACTATTCTTTGAAGCTGCTAATCAATTAATACTTGCTTTCTGTAAGTTGGTAAAGGGTATGTTTGGCAAAAGTAGCTGGTGGCTGGAAGCTGGTAGTTGATGGTTGAAAGTTGGTAGCTATAGCTGTAGCTTTTTAGATATATTTGGTGTTTGAGAGAGTAGCTGCAACTTTTAATAAAATGTATAAAATGGACATAACTAAAAATTTAAAAAGTTTGTGCAATAAAAAGTTTATTATCTTAAGAGGTTGAAATAGTCTTTTTTTTTTTTTTCCTAAAAGCTTGTAGCTCCCTCTAAACGCTACTAGTAGGAGCGTCCAACCAAAAGCTTCAAGCTCCTAACTTAACTTCAATCTCCTTCAACCAAACAAGTCTTTTTATTGAGTAGGAGCTTTTTCTTAAAAGCTTAAAGCTAGAAGCTCCTAAAAGCTCCATGCTAAACATATCCAAAAACTAAAAACAAAACTTTAGACTATTTAATAGTTGGTAAAAAGGAATGGAGAGTTGTTTATAACTTCTCTTGCTGAATGGAGAGTTGTTTATAACGTCACTTGCTCCGGATTGCACGCCTCTTGCCGCACTCACGATCCACCCTTTCACGCCACATTCATTGCCACGAGGCGCGGTGTGAGTGTGAGGCCGTGACCGTAAGCCACACGGTCATGCTTATGCTCAAGCTCAAGTACGTAGTCGGATGCAATCTAATTCATATAAAAGCTGAGATTAGCAAAACCAGTAAACCACACGGCCATCCTTAGTAAACTTTTGTTCTGACAGGCAAGCTCTATTCTTTTTTTTTTTTTTTTTTGTAAGGCGACACTTCATTAGAACAGACCCACACGCAAGAAGCTTGAAGGAACACAGATACAAAACACAACAAAAACAGGAAAAGCAACAAAATTACAAGAGGTTGAAAAGATTCCAGTTTGATTCATTAAAAACCAAATTCTTCGCCCGATGTCTGACCCAAAGGAAGCCTAAGGCGTTAATTTCTCCCAAAACGACGCTAACCGAAGGCTTCAACTTATTAAAAATAATATTATTCATGTTCTTCTAGATGATCCAGCAAGAGATTAGCATAATAGCCTGAATGAGATTGCTGCCCTCCTTTGAAAACCTCAAATTCTGATGAAAGGACAAAATGTCGCTGCAACCGGAAGCAAAGATGGGGGAGCCTAAGCCAAGACGCTAAACCAACCCACACCTCACCTGAAAAACGGCATGCCGTGAACAATGGTCCAGCGTCTCTGAAACCTCCTCACAGAACGGGCACAGATGTTTCGATGAATGAGAGCAACTTTAGAATTACTTTTGAGTATATTTTGTTTGTCGTAAGACTTTTGAACTACGATATATTTTATAAAACTTTGAGTATGTTGTTGTGGCATACTTATATTTTTATCAATGTCTGAATATAAACTTTACTCAAAATGAGTTAATAATACTATAGAATTAATGGAAGCACAAACATATATGACATCAAAGCTACCTCAAGATATAATTTTTCTAATATAAAGTGACACCATTTACTCATTTCGTTATTTAAATAATATAATATAATGATTTATAAAAAATCAAATATACCGTTGTGACCTGCTTATTTTTATCTACGTTTCCATAAAAGTGGATTTTCTATGCTTTTTTACCATGACAAACCAAATTGATATCGTTCGGTGTCGTGACAAACCTAATAGATTCCGGCTGAATAATACTTGTATCATATTGGTACTCTAATAAACTGATACCGACCGAATACCTGTAATAACACACGAGGAATCCCATTAGTTAGTTACATTTGTTCATGATCTAATTACTATTAATGACAGTTAAGACTCATCTTTATTTTTTATTTATTATGATTATGATTATGATATACTATTTAATTAATTAATCAATTAACATCTTAAACTCAAGAGTAAATTGTCATTTCAGTCCTTGAGGTTTGATAAAAAATGTCACTTTAGTCCAAATAGATTTTTTTTCTACCATTTTAGAAGGCTGTGATGGGGTGGTGGGAGGTGGTCAATGAAAATGACAAAAGTCATGTTCTAAAATAGCAGAAAAAAGTATTTAGACTAAAATGAAAGGAAAAAAACTATTTGAATTAAAGTGACAATTTTGGTCAAAAACTCAGGGACTAAAATAACAATTTACTCTAAACTCAATAATCTCAAATCTCAACATCAGCTTGATCTTACTTGGGGTGGCGATCCATTGACAAGTCAAAGACTTTAAACACTTTAGGAAGGGGAGCTCTTGGTTCAAGTCTCAAGAATAAAAGAAATAAAAAAAAAAAACATCAGCTTGATCTTAACCGTTATCCCAGACAACGGTCCAAATTCATACACACCAGAAAACCAAACACACAACACAAACCACAATAAAACCACCACTGTTTCATCACAGCAGCACCTCATCATCATCATCCAAACCCTAATTTCACCACAAACCAGCTTCACAATAACCTCCAAAATCACCAAACTCTCACCAAAATTCACCACCAATTTGCACAATCCACCTATCACAAAACTCACCTGCACTCAATTTGCACAGCTAGAAGCAATCATCGATCTCAATTACCCCAAATTACCGTTTTTAGGGTTAAACGAACCCTAATTCAAGTTTTTCCGATCAAAATCGCTAGACGAAACGTCATCCTTTCGTGTTAATCTTATCCGCAAATCGGTACCCTAGAGTTTGTTGTTCGGTTTTGATTATATCAATACTTATAGCCAGACGAAACGTCATCGTTTT
Source organism: Helianthus tuberosus (assembly GCA_030545235.1). Taxonomy (NCBI): domain Eukaryota; kingdom Viridiplantae; phylum Streptophyta; class Magnoliopsida; order Asterales; family Asteraceae; genus Helianthus; species Helianthus tuberosus. Next base: position 2,928 of record JARYGA010004387.1, on the reverse strand, counting down.
GTGGTAAGGGTGTTAGGAGTGGTTAAACACTTGAGAGTGGCAAACTAAAAAATCAACCAATCAGAGTGCGCCACGTCAATCAGTGAAAAGTGTTTAAACTTTGGTGAAAAGTGTTGGCAATGGTTTAGACATTTGGTAAAGTGGTAAACTTTAAAAAAAGGAAAAAGGTGTGATTGGTTGAGATTGGAATGGACCCCACCCCACACTACCCTCTCTCTCTCCTTCCTCCCTTCCCCGCGTCGGCCAGCACTCACCGAATTGGTGAAGGTTTGATCGGTAAACTTCTTTGGCAATGGTTTGCCACTCTTTGCCACTTCGGCAAAGTGGCTTTGCCGACTCCCACTCCTAAGGGTGTTAGGAGTGGGAGTCGGCAAACCCATTTTACCGAAGTGGCAAACCCACGGCAACCAATGCCAACCCTTTGCCGCATGAGTGTTTGACGAAATGGGTTTTCAATCGGTGAAGCAAAACCGATTCGGCGAAGGGATGGAAGGGGAGAGAGAGGGGGTGTGGTGGGGTCCATGCCATCTCAACCAATTACACCTTTTTCCTTTTTTTATTTAAAAAGTTTACCACTTCACCAAATGTCTAAATCATTGCCAATACTTTTCACTGATTGACGTGACGCACTCTGATTGGTTGATTTTTTAGTTTGCCACTTTCAAGTGTTTAACCACTCCTAACACCCTAATCTTATCCGCAAATCGGTAACCTAGGGTTTGTTGTTCGATTTTGATTACATCGATACTTATAGCCAGACGAAACGTCATCGTTTTGTGTTACTAGAAGTAGATAAATTGCTGAATCTGTAGACTTTCAGGTTCAGTTTTGTGTATGTATAACAGTATAAGTATACATACATAAATCGTTGAAAGTATACTTTCAGGTTCAATTTTGTTGCTGTCTGGTCAAAATCGCCCGACGAAATGTCGTCGTTTTGTCTTAATCTTATCCACAAATCGGTACCCTAGGGGTTGTTGTTCGATTTCGTTCATATCGATATTCAGGTTCAGTTTTGTATATGTACAATAGTATAACTGTAAAAGTATACATATTACATACATACATAAATCGGTAAAAGTATACTGTTAGGTTCAATTTTGTTGTTGTCTGGTCAAAATCGCCAGGCGAAACGTCGTCGTTTTGTGTTAATCTTATCCACATATTGATACGTTAGAAGTTGTTCAGTTTCAATTTTATCGATTCTCGTAGATTTTTTCGTCATTAGAAGTTGATCAATCGTTGAAAGTATACTTTCAGGTTCAGTTTTTTCATACGTACAACAGTATAACTGTATAAGTATACATACATACTGCATACAACAGTATAACGAATTCAAGATGAACGACTTGTAGGAAATCAAGCATAAACCTAAGTGTCTAACGGAAATAGAACACTTATAGGTCGAGACTCGAACCGGACATCATATAAAGATTTGCACGGAGTGCAAATCAGTGAGTTCATGTTTTACCCTTTTATTTAAATGATTATAGTTTTAAACATTCGGGGATGTATACATGTTACAAATGGTATGATTATAAAAATGAAAATATTTAGATCACATGCGGATGAGGATTAAACAAATGGGCCATTAATGTATAAACAAGTACCGAGGAATGAAAGTGAGAGATCTATTGGGTGTTGGCGAGCCCCACTCTTAACGGCAACAATAACAGATCGTTAAGAGTGCTTTTGTGTCTAAAACGGGTGTCTTAGACACAATTTATAGTCAAGGTTAGGTTGCCTCCTATTTGTAAGACCCTTAGTCAATTTTATACTATTATCAAATCAATTTCTATTATATTAGTGTATTTAAATTTATCATACACTTAAAATGCCAGTTTACTAAAACATTTTTTCTAAATAAAACGATACAACATTTTGTAAATTGAGTCGCCGTTTACAACATGACGACGAAACTATTCGCGGAAGCTTTGTTCTTTATGTGTTCGGTTCATTGCTGAGCTTGATCATCTTCCGGTAACTGGTTAGCACCTACATTTCATAAAACATGAAATGAGTTAGTCATATAGCGATTATAACATGTCTAAACAAGTTCGCGAGTAAAAAACATAAGTTAAATTAGTCATACGCGACTTAAAATGAGTTTAAACGAGTCCCCGAAACAAAACGGAACCAACAAACCATTTTCGCCAAACCTTGACCCTGTCGCGTCGCGCGACGGCCCTTGGGCCATGTCGTCGCGTCGCGCGACGCCCTGAAATGGGCAGAAAGTTTGCAGCTGTTGCTGCAAATTCCCAGCATAACCCGATTTCACGGAAACGAGCATAACTCTCTCGTTTTTAATCCGTTTTACCCGATTCTTTTTCCTACGCGCTCGTAATTTAGTTCTCCATCTTATGGAGTTAAAATCCAACATCCGGATTAACAAAATTTCAGAGTTTTAAGTCTTCGACTTATTACCCTTTTTACCAAATTTTGACCCGTTCATGATTTTATCAAACAAACATGTTTATTTGATCTATAAACTCATGAGATTCATAATTTCAATATCTCCTATCATATTAATCATAAATCACGGGTTTCTTACTTAATTAAAACCCGTTTACGCTCAAGTGCTTATTTTGACCCATTAAGGGTATTTAAGTACTTTAAAGCTTAAAATCGCTTTCATTCATTTCTAGCATCATATTCCTACATTTCTTATCAAGTAATCTTCCACCACAACTATATGTGTGTTGGATTTAATGTGGATATCTATATGTTCCAAGTTTTTACCCCTCGGATTATCGTTTTACGGCAAAGACTCATATAAGTCATTCGACCCAAGAAATTACATCTTTCACTTTCTATACTTATTCTAAGCATTTATTTAATCATAAAACTCGTTTCCGAACCACCTTTAAGGGTCGTTCGTTCGAATTAGCTTACAAGGGCAATTTGGTCAATTTTCATCCTTCTTTTACT
>JARYGA010004386.1:0-69924 GCA_030545235.1 Helianthus tuberosus | reverse complement strand
ACCAACAGACTCCCCCTCAGATGTTGACGAGTCTTAAGTGTCGAGTCTTTGCATCTTCAGTCTTTATCAGTCTTCTATCTTCCTCTGAAGTATTTATCATTGCAAGAATCCTCATTCTCTATCTTTAACATCAACAAACTCCTCTCTCTCAAATGTTGAATATCATGGTGTCTTCAGACTCCCCCTCTCAATCTGCTGGGATCGTAGTCTGGAATTCACAAGATCATAACTTGGCTTTCATCCTGCTCTGAATCGAAATCTTGCCAACCTGCAAAAACTCTACCCAAAAATAAATTTTCTGATAACCATTTGTGGATAAGATTTTCAAATCTAATTTACCACTTGCAGGAATAACGTTTCAAAAACTTTTCTCATTTCATTTCAAACTTTCTCAAACACTTTCACCCAAACCATTTGTTCATCATGTTTAGCACTTGGAATTTTGAAAATCAGCTCTCCAACACCAGTTGTCGAAAATCTTTTTGGATTTTTCAAAATTTATGCTAAAACACACTAAAATCTTTTTTGGATTTTCTGAAAGAAAATAACTAACACCACTTTTAAAATCAAGAAAATGCAGAAATAAAATATATACAAACAATATTTTTGTGAGTTCGTGCAAGAGGATCATATCAGTTTATGAGATATATCACCAACACCATTAAGCTTCATTACATTTTAAGTTCTAAACAATTCACCTAGATTGTCAGTATATTGATCCACTTAAATTTTCACACAAAGTGCAATTGATCCGAGATACGAGGTTAATGTTTTAAGCTCTTGAACTTATTCGTGTGTCCCACTACTTGAATATACTCCCGTATCCAGATCCCAATATTCAGTCTTACAGGTGAGTATACCACAGATGATATCTGTCAGGGGAATAAATTATAGTGCGAGGGCCGTGAGAGCTCAGGTCGATCTTTCGATACGCAGAGAGATGACGGCTTCGACTTTTGGTGGGTCCCCTTTAGAGGATCTTTTGCATTACAACAGCAGCGACTATCAATTTTATTGTTTCATCAGCTTGCTGAGGGCGATGCTATGTTTCAAGCATTTGCAGAAAGCATTATCCGGGGACTAGGTCAGAAATTTCTTTCAGCAGAAGTCCCTGGATAATACCCCAGATATCACTGAGCATAAAGACCTAGTATCTCAGAATAAGGGACCTTTCAAACAAGATTTCAGGGGTTACCTATATATCCAAGTTTGTGTTAACCCACAGAACAAGCAAGTTTGAAATTTAGGTTTATATCTCGTCACAATCTACTAAATGTGTAAAAACCTACTGACACATCATCAGTGAGACCGTTTATCACTTTTTTATCTTACCAAATCTTTAGCATGTTGTGATAGTCCACTGATGTACTATCATTTCCTCTTTTATGCAACAAAAACTCATTTTTCATTTTATCATGTTTTTGGCTTTTTCAAATTTTCAAATGTTTTTGGATTTTCTAAAATCTTACTCCCCCTAAAATGCAAACACATTTTAGGAAATTTGAAAACAAACTATACATAAACATGACAACTGATATCGAATTGCCTCAATTCTCCATCCACTTGGCATAAACAATCAGAACTCCCCCTCACAACAAACTATTTTCCCATTGATTTCAAAACACTTAAGTTTGTTTTAATCAAATGGTTTTTCCGGAAAATAAGTTTTGTTGATTTTGTAAAACCATTAGTAGGTAAGGGATTTGGTTCATCACATTGTTTTTCAACCACTTGTAGGAAATCAGATACAACTTAATGTCCCTGATTTACCACTTGTAAGATCAATCCAATTCAACTTCTGAACCACTTGTAAACCTCACAACCATACAACTTAAACCTGCTTTTCAACCAATTTACCATCTTTTGGTTGAATTCTCAAGGTGCCGATTCCTACTCCACGCTTACAAACCTGGGAGTTCCGGCAAATCCTGCTTTTCAAAAAACACATTTAACATGATAAAGAATGATGCCGATTCATGATCCACGATTACCAACTTGGGATTTCCGGCAAGTCAGGTTTTTACTGTTTGAAAAATATATCCACCCAAGCCTGACCTTCCTTGGGTGTAACAACATTTTCTTCTTCATCTTTTCTTTCAACAGACTTGTGAACACGTCTTTTAGAAGCATAAAATTCTTTGACACTTTTGGCCTTACCATTGACCATTTTGCCAAAAATATGTTTCACAGTTCCATTGAAAGCCTTATCAACATCAAATTTCTTCTTATCAGAATAAAATTGATTTGATATTTCAACTTTTCCAACTTTCTTCATAAAATTTTCAGCACACAACGGTGGAAAATTTTCATCGTTCATAGTTGGAACTGATTTTTCAACCTTTTTCTCAACACGTGGCTCCTCTGATTTTGTGAAATCAGATTCATCACCAGAATTATTACCTGAACCTTTCACAACCCATTTTTGATTTTTTACATTTTCTTTCCCTTTCAAAACACTCTTTGAACATTCTCCCTTCTCAAAGGTTGAATTTTCAAAGCCAGTAAATGGTTTGGTTGTAAGTTCAGTTTTCTCCACAACTTTCTCTTTCAATTTACCAGATACTTCCTGTTTTGGTTTGAATGTTTTCGGACAATTCCTAACAACATGACCAGCAATCTTGCACTGAAAACAGGTTCTGGTTTCTATCTTCTTTGGAACAGCATTTTTCTTGAACTCTTCTTGCTTCTTGGCAAGGAATTCCTGATTTGTCTGCTTTCTGAATGCTTGCTCTTTCTCATCATCTAAAAAATTTCCTGAAACAAACACAGTTTTTGGTTTAGAAAATTTTTCATTTTTATAATTTTTCGGTTGATTAAATCCTAATCCTTTCTTTTTGAAATTACAATTATGGTTTGAATTTTTATGAAAACCAGAACCAGAACTGTAACCAATTTTCTTGTTTAATCTTTGTTGCACTCTTGAGGTGTAAGGTTTTGGATTTTCAAAAAGATTAATATCTTTTATTTCAGAAATTTTGATTTCTATTAGTTTGAAAACCTTTTTAATCATTTCAGTTTTAACACCTCTTATTGGAAAAACTTCATCAGAATATAATTTGTCAGAATCTTTCAAAGTATATGCCAATTTGAATGATTCATCGTTCAAATTAGATTTTGATATCAAAAACTCTTTATCATAAACCCGTTTGTCCTTTTTGACTGTCGACTTTGACGCATCGGACTCAGACTTTGACTTTGATTTGAACTTCGGTTTTGACTCCTCACAGTCATCTTTATCTAACACCTGATCGACCACACTTTTTATCAACTTTGACTCATGATCAGTGTCGGACGACGTGTACGTGACATCAATATTTTCTGGCAAGTTATCCGACGGCCCAGACTCCCATTGTAAGTTTATTGCCTTATCGACTCTTTCGGAATTTGGATTTTGAGGTAAAAATCCATTTTCGATCGGGGGCGGACACTTGTTGTAGACCACACTTGGTTTCTTACCAGAAATCTTCACTTTATCTTCATCTTTTGTCACAGATTTCTTTTCTTCGGACTTCTTCACATCTTCAAACGTCTTCAAATTCTCCACAACTGGATAAATCCTGTCAACAACAAAAGTAGAACATGAGTAACTTTCTAATAACTTGTTGACTCTCTCAGTTTCTATCTTTTGTGTTGCCAACTTCAACTCTAGATCAGCACATTTCTTTATGTGAAAGTTGACATCATCCAACTGTCTCAGATATGCTATCTTCAGTGTATTCATTGCCACAACTTGTTCACCATTTGAATCAGTATACTTGTTGATTTCTCTGTTCATTGTATCATAGGATTCTTTCAATCTGTTTATGTTATGCAGCAACTCATTGTTCTGCTTGATTAAAGAATCACAATTCATGCACTTTTCAGGAACTTTGACAGGTTCTGCATCAACTTTGACTTCAAATTCAGGAACCTCTTTAACTGTCCGGTTTGATTGTAAAAATTCAGCTGTTCTCTTTTTCTCAGCTTTAGCTTCAGCTTTTAATCTCTCTTCCTCTTCTTCCTCTTCTTCAAGCTTTCTTCGTCTTGCTTCAGCAGCTTCCATGACTTTTCTGCACCTTTCAGCACATTTCAAATCATAAGCATTTGCAATGAAAGCTTTAGCATTTGAAGTGTCTTTGGACATCTCTTTGGCCATAAATTCTTGATCTGGGCAAAAATTGTCCCAATTGAAACCTTCAGCCAGTTTTTCATCATCTTGTTCTGCCAAACACACTTTGCTGTTTGTTGGAATGTAATTATCCCAACTGAATCTACTATCCTTTCCCAGACAAGCTTTCTTTGAATCTTTAACCTCCATCATTCCATGTGCAGTTTGTGCCTGATGCAATGCTGGTGGTGTGACTTGATGATAAATCACCTTTTTGTGATAATCGTTGTTTCCAAAAGGATTCTGGGCTCCGGTAGCTTCACGATTTTTGCATTCCCTCTTGAAATGCCCCTTTTCCCTGCAACGAAAACATGTAACTTTAGATTTATCAAAGCCTAAAGTTGAAACATGAGCATTAAGAAAATCATCTCGGCCTGTAATTTGTTTAAATTTTTCGGCTCTTCTCAACACACTGGCCATGCACCATTTAATATCCATCAATTCCATTTCCTCAGCATCGATTTGATCGTAATCCTCTTTTGTGAGCATTGGATTACCGATCTTTCCGGCCACAAAACTACTATAAGACTCTAACACCATTCCCAACAAAGACATTTGATTTTTGGCAACTTCATCAGAATAATCTTGATCACTTTCAAGATTTAACACAATATTGCATTGAAGTTTTCTTCCATTCTTTGTTGCAGAAATGTTTGGATCGAATGATGAAAATCTTGTGCTGCTTGATCCTTGGGATGATTTCTTTTCAGAAGAATCTTTCACACTGTAAGCAGTTTCTATTTTCGGAGAAAAATTTGACTTTTCGTTGACACCACCTTTGTAATACAAGCTGATATCTTGTTCTCCATCGTAATTCTTCATCCTGGCAATCTTTCTCTGCTCCATCTCTTGAGCTTCCAGGTGTTTGATGAAATCTCCCACTGTCATATTTTTATAATCTTTTCTGTTGGATCTCAGCATCATTAGAAATGTTCCCCAAGTTTCATGAGGTAGTGCATCTGCAAGTTTTTCAATCAATTCATCAGTATCTTTCTTAATTCCAAGTTTTTTCATAATTCTCACCAAGTTACAATATCTATCAATTATTTGTTTGGTGTTTTCAGATCTCAAACCACGAAACAAATCGAATTTTTTCTTCATGAGAGACATTTTGTTTTTGAGCATATCATCACTTCCAACAAATTTTGTTTCCAATTCTGTCCAGATTGAGTAAGCAGTTCCATCATGTTCAAGCAGTATCAAGATATCTTCTTTTATCGCTTGCTGAAGCAGACTCACCATCAATTTCTCATCACGATATTTCTTTTTATCTTCCGTACTCATTTCTCGAATTGTTTGCTGCACACCATTTGTTGTGGGTTTAACATAAGGTTCCTCAGTGTGTTCCCACGCATCCAAATGATACGCCTCAACCCAATTTCCAAACCTTTCGGACCATCCATTGTAATCATCAATATCCATGAGTTTGGGCGGTTTCTGTGATGTTCCCGTTTCATTTTCAAGCAATGTACTCTGAGTAATTGTAATAGGACTAGCAAAAGCATTGTAGAACTCGTTCTCCATGTTTCGAATTTTCAAATGAACTGTACCACCTTGTAAAATACCTGACAACACACAAACAAAAATACAATCAGTTTTGAGAAGTATCAATAAACCGAATTAGACTGATACTTGAACTGATGAATATTCTGTTTGGACTGAAAGTTGACACACTGTGCGGACTACTATGACCTGATCCTTTTTCGTGCAAACTGACGGCCTTTCAAAACAACCTGATGAACCTTTAAACACTTAGAACTCCAAACCGTGTGACCTGTAGACTTAAGACAAACTGACAACACTTTTGATTAACTTCGTGTGATCGTAATATAATCCAAATGAATCTTTTTCCGACAAGATAACAACTATACTCAATTTGATTTGACCAAGACACTTTAAGATACCAAAACTGTGATTGGGTCTCAATTAAAATGAATATGATTGGGCCGCTTTAAAAGGATTCTCGTGTAATGGGTCAGACAATCACAAACATACATTGGGCCTATATATCCACTAAGCTGACAAAAACAATTATGATCACATGGGCTGCTCTTCAATCGATTTGTAATTTGAGCTGACAACAATTAGTGGACTTTATCAATGTACAACCAATATGATTGGACCAAATACTTTTCACATGGATCCTGACAACACTGCAATCTAATATTTCGATTTTTGAATATGGCCAACAACTTTGTATTACAAGTTGTTGGTGCATTCAAACTGCAATCTAATATTTCGATTTCGATTTTTAAAGTTTAAGTTGACCGTTTGAATGTTGTATTGTTGTTCACGTGATACGTGTCTTAATCTGATCAATTGTCTGACATTTACATTGAAGATGTACATGTGATTAAAGTTTTTATCGGAAACTTCAAACCGCTTAAAATGATGATCACTTGATTTGTTTTTCACGTGACAAGTACATTGAATTTTGTGGAACTATAAAGAATGTTGTCAGTGTGCATTGTGTATTGTGAAAATCAGTTGGTCACATGAGGTTTTAATTCAAAGGTTGCATGTGAAAAAGTGAATTGGATTAGTTCAAGAATTACTTGTGATACTAGTTTGTCGGAAATTAAAGGTTCCTTGTGGGGTTCAATTAAAAGTTGTGGGAAATTAATAGTGGAATTGGTGGTCCAATAATACTTATTTGTCCATAAATAGTTGTCGGCTTGAATTGATACAGATCCATATCTTGCATTTTTTTTTAAATAAAAAAAAACAGAGATTGTCGGCTACATCTTGTAATCTCACAAATCCATTTGGTGCATCATAGAAAGGTCCAATCAATGTGATTTGAATTGAAAAACCCAATGAATTTTTGAAAATGTCTTTTTAGAGTTGTCGGATAGGTTTAATTGAAGATATCGATTTTTTTAAATAAAAGATAATATCAAAAGTCAATTAGGATTGTGTGAAACATGTGTCAGGTCGTATAAAGTGGTCAATTTGTTTTGAGATTGCTTTAGGTTGCAAGGTTTGTTAAAACAGTTCGCACAAGGTGTTTGAACAGGTTGTGTGTGGATTATGGCAAAAATGTTTGATGAGATGGAAAACCATGATCTTGAAAATTTAAATAATTGGTATATGAGAACTGTGGATAGCAATTATAGAAATGTTAGTGCGGACATTTGGGTTAAAAGTTTTGAACTTTTCATATGTCAAAAGGATGAAACTTTGAATGAGATGGAAACACGATTTAAAGTTCTAACAGACAATTTGTGGAGAAAAGGTATTAGAATGTCAACTGATGAACATATATTGAAATTAACAACTGCATTACCTGCTAAATGGGATGAATTCATGGTTGAGCTAAAAAGAAAAGATTTTTTCCAAGAGCTTAATCCACATCAGTTCTTTAATGAGGTTTATGCAGAGTGTCGTAAGGAAGAAAAGAAAAGAAGGGAGTTTTTGAATGAGATAGGAAAGAATTTACAAGATTTAGAATTGGATGTGATTACAGAAATCGATAAAAGAGTTCGGATATGTCTTGCAACAAAGAGGAATCTGAAATATGATATTAAAAGGAAATGTTATATTGATGAAAGTATGAATCCTTTTAATTTTGTTAAACTTTTTGGTGCAGGAACATACAAGATGGAAAAAGATCAAGATTCAAAGATTGAAGAATCTGTGAAGAATGACTCTTCAATTTCTGCATCAGTGTGCTCAAAATGTGACAGCTTTAAGACTGAAAATGACAAACTCTTGAAGGATGCGGAAAGTTTGACATCAGAAGTCAAGAAGTTGAAAGAAGAAAAACAAACTGATGAAAAGCAGATTCTTATTTTGAAGGAAAATTGTGAGAAGTTGAAAGCTGAAAATGACAAACTGTTAAGTAACATAAACAGTTTGACATTTGAAAACAAAAAGTTGAAAGAAAAAGAAAAAGTTTTTGAAGGAAAAATTAAGGATTTTGAAATGGAAAAATCAAGAAGTGAAAAAGAATTTCAAAACCAAATGAAAATTCTTGAAGATGAGAGAAATGTTTATAGTCAAAATAACATTGAGAAGCAAAAGTTGATCAATTCTCAACTTCAGAAAATTATAAATTTGGAAAAAGAAGGTGAACGTGCTCAAAGGAAAATCAAAGAGTTGGAAAAAGAGCTTGAAAGTAAACAGATATCTTCAGAAGATTTGGATTTCTGGATTAAGCTTGAAAACAACAATCTGAAAGCGAATGAATCAAAATTTCAGGAACAGATAAAAGTTTTGAAAAATGAAAAATCTGTCCTTGAAAATTTGAAGCATGAGAATGAAGAAACAATCAAGTCTCATTTTGGGAGAATATCTCGGCTTGAAAGTGAAGCTGAGAATTCGAGGAACAAAATTGAGGAACTTGAAATGAAATTGAAAGGTTTTGTGACTTCATCTGAGTGTTTGACTATCCCATGTCCAAAACCGATCAATTCTGTTCCAATAAGTGACAATGTCACAAACTTTGACAAAGTCAAAGTTGAAGATTGTGATGAGAAATCTGATGATGAAAATAAAAAATTCGAAAAACAAAAATTGTTTTTGAAATTAAAAGAAAAGTTTGAAGAAACTGTTCCACAATCAACTGAAAAGGGAGAATGCTCTAAGCAAAAACCTTTGAAGAAGAAAGTGGAACAGAAACAAAAAATTAAAAATGAGAAAAATGTTCAAAAAGATAATAAAAGCTCATCAGATCGATCATCCAATCGCAATGAAAAATTACAAAAAGTAAAAAATGAAAACTCAAAAATTGTTGGCAATAAGTGGTGCAGGTTGGACCACAGTGTTCAAAAGTCAAATCCAGCAAACATAAGGAAGGATTATCACCAAGCCAAACAATGCTATGATTTGAGTATTTGGGCTGAAAATGGTGATTGGTACGATAACAGAGTGTGTTACATTTGTGGTTATCAAGGACACATTGCTGTTAACTGCCAAGGTTGGAGTTATGAGACGAGAAGATGCTTTAACTGCAACATTAGAGGTCACATTGCCAGAGATTGCCCAAGGAGATCAAATGAAAGATTGAGGGTTAATTCTCAGAAAATGGCAAAGAAATCAGTCAATGTCAAGCCCAAAGAACAGAAGGTTCAAGAACCTAAAGTTCAAGAAACGAAAGTGAAGCTTTCTCAAGGGCAAAAAGACAGACTGAGGAAGAAGAGGAAGAAGGCGAGAGAGTATCTCGAGAAGATTTTGTCCTCGGGTTCATCCGTTGGTAAAAATAAGAGTTCTGATGAACCGCTTTCCTCGATTGCAAAGTCAAGAAAGACGAATTCATCAGATACAAATCTGAGGACGAAAGAGGAAAAGAAGAAGAAGAAAATGGTCGGCGATAAAACTGGCTCATCAAAGTCAGACAAGCCACGATCAGGCAATGAATCTGGTGTGGTAAAGCCAGAAGAGCCGTGTATTGAGGTAAAAAATGAGAATTCTGGTCTAACAATGGATGATGCAAATTTTCCACCATTGTTGAACAAGAATTCGAAATCACCCAAGAACCGTCAGGCTTGGGTGAATCTGTTTAAATAGAAAAACCTGACTTACCGGAGTTCCCAGGTTGGTAAGCGTGGAACATGAATCGGCACATTTCTTGAGAAATTCACGAAAGTGATATTTCGTCTTACAAGTGGTAAATCAGGGACATTAAGTTGTACTTGATTTTCTACAAAGTGATGTTTGTGGATTGATCTTGGAAATGTTAAATCTTTACAAGTGGTTGAAAAGAACAATAATGATGTGATGACCCCAAATTTACAAGTGGTAAAGACAAACTAATTTTTTCGGAAAAACCATTTTGATTAAAACAAACTTAAGTGTTTTAAAATCACTATGGGAAAAGGTTTTGTTGTCAGGGGGAGTTCTGATTGTTCAAGCCAAGTGAATGGAGAATTGAAGCAATTCTCATCATGTTGTCAAGTTTGTACAGTTTGTTTCAAATTTTCCCAGAAAATCAAAATTGAGACATATTTTGATTTTAGGGGGAGTAAAAATTTTAAAAAAATTAGAAAATTTGAAAATGTCAAAAACATTGAAAAAATGTAAAAATGAGTTTTGTTGTCAAAAAGAGGAAATGATAGTAGATCAGTTAGACTGTCACAGCATGCTAAAGAAATGGAAAGATATAATGTGATAAGCGATCTCACTAAAGATGTGACGGTAGGCTCAGCTAGACTAGTAGATTTGCGATAACGATACAAACATAAATGAAAAAGCCTAGTTCTAGTGGGAAACATGGTCAAAAGCATAGTACTTGGTTTTGTCCTTCTTGACTGTGTACCTACTCAGTAATCGCTGCTTGTCGAAAGACATAAAACTGGTTAAGTTTGTGAACTTTCACAACTTTGCTGAAAAGTCGCTGTGATTGTGCATTTTATTTTGCAAAGATTTAAACTTGTTTTATTTCTTTATTTTGTTTAACCATCGGACATCCTCTGCGTATACGTGAGTATCGACCTGGATGTTGTTGCCTAAACGTTCTGCTTTATTTTTTTTGGTGTTTCGTTTAAGCTTTGGATCACCTCTGCGTATACGGGAGTATCGACCTGGTGGTTAAAGCCTAAACAATTTCAACTTGTTTTATTTTCTTATTTTGTTTAAACATTGGACTTTCTCTGCGTATACGGAAGTATCGACCTGATTGTTAATGTTTAAACATTCTGCTTTATTTTCGCACAAATCACAGTTGATAAAAGTTTAAAGGCATTATTTGAGTCAGTGTATTGCATGATGAGGGGATATGCTGAGATCGTGGGGTCCATAAGAATTTAGTGCTATCTTAATATACCTTAAAGTATCGGTAAGCAGATTGAAAGTTTTTAGATTGAGTTTAAGTGGACAACAATATCGTCAATTTATGTGAATCGTTTAGAGCTTAAAATGAAATCAAGCTTAATGGTGTTGGTGATATGTCTCAGATACTGATATGATCCTCTTGCACGAAGCTCACAAAAATATTGTTTGTAAATATTTCTATACTGCATTTCTTTGTTATATTAAAAAATACAAAAAGATTTTAGTGTGTTTTAGCATAAATTTTGAAAAATACAAAAAGATTTTCGACAACTGATGTTGAAGAGCTGATTTTCAAAATTCCGAGTGCTGAACATGATGAACAAGTTTGGGAGTGTGCGTTTAAAAGAAGAAATTTGTTTTATAAAAAGAAAAGTTTGAATAGTTAATCAGGGTCATTAATTTGAACTTGATATAACTATTACTAGTAAGTTTTTCTTATTGTTTTAAGTAAAAACTTATGTTGTGATGAGAAAATGTGTGCAGGAAATGAGCTTAAACAGAAATAAAGCCAGGGATTGATCTCAAGGTGATAGCTAATTCCAGACAGCGATCCCATCATGATGAGAGGGGGAGTCTGACGAGGTTAGAGCCAAAGAGAAGATCCTGGTATATGCTAAGAAAGAAAAGAGATTGATAAAGACTGAAGATGCAAAGACTCAACACTTAAGACTCGTCAACATCTGAGGGGGAGTCTGTTGGTGCATTCATCTGACGACTTCGTCTTATGTCAAGTCTCGGGTTCGTTGCAGATTTGAACGAGTGTGACATCATCAATATGACATCATCTTGTGACATCATATTGATGACATCACAATAGAATCATCACATGAAGACAAAAGATGTATTAGTTTGAATTTGTCAAAACCGTACAAAAGTTGGTTGACTGTTTGAATGTGTTAATCGTTTGAAATTGTAACATTTTAAAGGGTTCCGTTTGAAAATATTGTGTTATTTTCAAACGGAAGGGTGTTCCCTATAAATAGCCTTCAAACGAGTTCAGTTGTAAGAGTCTGATTTCCGACGCCGAGGTGCTGTCGAAGTGTCTCCAGTCCTGTAAACGTTCAGAGATTAATAAATGAGACAATTAATAGTGAATACAAGCTAAACAAAGACCGAATCAATGAATTCCGCCTCTGATTCGGTCTGAGCACTCTTCTGATCGACTCGTTAGGTCGTTTCACGTTCCTACACAAGTTTACCCTATTGGACCTCAAATAACCACCAAGCTGACAACTCTTAGTGTGCTGACACCTTTATCACCTTTCACATGCAAACCGACTTACACATCTATATCATCTTTTAAATGCAAACCAACACAAACATGTGATATCTTATCCCAACCATCTGACAACTTTGAATTCAATGTTACACAATTTTCAATGAACAATCACGTGAAATACCAACACTTTGGAGCTGAATTCCTAAGTGTCACTATGAGCGGACCTCAAATGTCACTAAGAGCGGACCTCAAATGTCACTAAAAGCGGACCTGCTGATGACACTAAAAGCGGACCTCAAATTGTTCAAATGAGCGGATCCAAAAGTTGTTCAAATGAGCGGATCAGACTGCTGATGTCATTTTTTCACGAGTCCGTAAAAGCGAAATCTCAAAAATTCCATGTTTTAGGTCGATTCAAGCTTTGAAACTTTCAAGGATTTACTTATACAAGATTACGAACACACTGTGTGAATTTAAAGCGATTTCGACCGTAAAAATTTTTGTTTTTCGGAAAAGAAAGGTGTAGAAACAGAAATTTCGGCTGAATTGTAAAAATCTCTTCTTCACTGGCTCTGATACCAATTGTAGGAACGATTTCGGATCCGAACGAGTCGGTTAGAAGAGTTTTTCACCAAAACAAGAGGCGGAAACAAGTGTTTCGGCGTAATTCAGCGCGTATTCACCTTTAACTGTTGTTTATATTGATATGCAATCGATTACAGACCTGACAACACTTCGGCAGCACTTCGTGGCTCACCGGAAGACAAACACCTACAACTCTATGTGTGATTCGCTTTTACAACTATATATAGGTGATCAGGTTCATAAAAACTGAAATTTTGTAGATACTCAAACCTTTATTTCATTACACACCTTTTCATTTGTCAATCGAAACTGAAATTTTGAGTTAGGGATTTGAGATATAGTTTGTACTTTGAAACCCTAAATCTAATTGTGGAAGATGAATACTAACCTGGGTATGTTAGGGGTGTCAATCTTGCCGGGTTGAATATGGGAACCCGAACACGACCCATTTTTTTTATTCTTGTCAAAGATTTCAACCCTATCCCGGATACACAGAATCCGGGTCATCCCGAACCCGGTCATTTAACTAATTTTGCTAAAATTTTATCTAGAATTCGGGAATGATAACACGATCATTTTTACTCTATTTCGAATGTAAATTAAGCTTGTAACAATTCTTGGTTACGAACATTAAATTTAATTTTTATTTTAAAACGCTTACATGAAAGAGATTCGTGGGTTAACCCGTTTTTAAACATGTCAATTCGAACACGACCCGTTAATAAAGCGGGTCAACTCAAAACCACACTTATTTTTTAAAAGGATCAGGTTTCGCCAACCCAAAACTTGAGTATTTCCGTGCCGTGTTCAGGTCATGTCAGGGACAGCCTACACTAGGGTTTATAATAAAACACGTTTATAACATGTTTATGAATTCTATTAGTTGAAAATTCAAGTAAAATCATAATATAATTTAATTTAAAAACAAACAATATAACATTTTGTATGGGTTTACGAAACATTTTTAAACTGAGATCTCATTAAGAATTAAAAGGTTATTAGCTTTACACCAAAACTATGAATACACATGGAGACAAAGTTAGGATAGTGATGAAACGGAACAAATAAATTATTGTGGGAAGGGAAAGAAGATACTAACGAGTTTCAAAATGTTGTTTATGTACCTTTTATTATTGAAAACTAAATTTTCCTAACCCGGGATGTTCCCGGGTGATAGCCTAGTTTGTTATCTAGATACTAGTTTGTATTTCAACAATCTAGAATCTCGAAAGTCATGGAGCATTGATTGGTGGTGATTAATAGATAGTAATATCTTCCATCACCGGGTACCAAAATTAGACTAATACCTTAAATTTGCATAGGACAAAAGTCTATCAAAATAACCATAGAGGGAATATTGATAGATTACATAAAGTTGTCGGGAAGTAGTGAGGATGGATATAAATAGCGGGTCGCTAACAAAACCCAAAAATATAGTATATATATACATACACATGTATGTATATATATATATAGGGAGGAGCTCATGCGAGAACCACCTTTATTGTGAGAACCGCGAGAACCAATGTGAACACAACCTAAAATAGCTAAAAAACCTAAAAAACCTAAAAAAAACCTAAAAAAACCTAACCCCCACCCCCCCAAGCTAAATGCTAAAAACTAAAACCTCCAAAAAACCTAAAAAAAAACCCTAACCCCCACCCCCCCCCCCCAAAACCTAAATCCCCCTCCCCCACCCCCCAAAAACCTAACCCCCCCAAGCTAAAATGCTAAAAACTAAACCCCCAAAAAACCTTAAAAAACCTAAAAAAATATAAAAAAAATCTAAATTTTTTTAATATTTTTTATGTTAAAATCGCTACGTTTAGAAGCAAAAAAAAAAAAATTTTAAAATTAAAAAAACAATTTTTTTTTTTTGCTTCGAAAAGTAGCGATTTTTTTATAAAAAATATTAAAAAAAAATTGTGTGATTTTTAGCTATTTTTGGTTGTGTTCACATTGGTTCTCGCGGTTCTCGCAATAAGAGGTGGTTCTCGCATGATCTTCTCCATATATATATATATATATATATATATATATATATATATATATATATGTATATATGTATATGTAAACGTGTGAACATATACCTTAAGTACAAAGATGACAACAAAAGAACATAGTACTACACCAAATAGTAACTAAACACTCTAGCTCGTCCCTACTTGTAACTATTAGAAACACAAACACAAATGATATTTGCTACAATAAGGCCCGATGTGATGTTTACGTATGCATGATAGGAGACACCTCCTTTAGCACTCATTATGCTTGCACACTGCTTGCTAAACTGAGAACTCATCTTTTTTGTATTTATTTTAAACGCTTTGGGTGAATACATGATTCGTACTATTTACCACTATGATGTTTACAAGATACTACTGCAAATTTTAATAACTCACAATAACTCTGGGTAGAGCCACGAAATATATAGGAAGTACTGCTTGGGGAATCCCCAAACATAAGGTAATCGTTGGAAAAGTTATAATGGAAATTAAACTAAACATTATATATGGCGCGTGTGGGTCAAGTTGTAGGTCCACCCGGAGGATCGAGTAACCTCTATTCCCTGTTTTCCGACAAACCCGAAAGTGCGGAATCCAAAAGGGTAAGTTAAACCAATTTACAAACACAAACACAAAGATTCAACGATTAACACTCCATTGTATTAACGTGTATGAAACCATTACAAAGCAATGTTTACAAGATAAACCTATAAACTCTCAGTTGTGTGTGTGTGTTCGCTCAAAGAAATCTATTCAGACTTCGTTTATGTTTCTGGATGTTGTCTGTTGTTTATATAGTAACATGACCATCGACGAAAACAAGACCCACGAAATCCAATCATCATTGACGAAATCCCCTGATTTCGTCACATGGGGATTTCGCCAACAAGGGGATTTCGCCCCATGCCTGATTTCGTCCATCAGTTGGTCCAGTGTATTGGGCTTGTACTTCATCTCATGATGTTGGGCTTCTACATGGACATGACATGTTGGGCTTGGGCCAAACAATCAAACAGACAAACATAATTAACACAAACTATAATCTAATATGCAAACTGTACACACGCAGTTGCATTTACATCGATCGTTACGAAGTAGATAACATATCGAGTCAAGACAGGAGGATGTCTTGACTACGGCCTTCACTTCGTAGCCGAGTCGAACAAACTCCCCCTTGGATGCTGCTCGCGAGGTTCGTAATCTCGTTCTCCATCTCTTGATGGTTCTTTTTCTCGGAAAGGATATTCAAAGTCTTCACGCGTCGCGAGTAGAAAGTGTATCAACAAACTTCCGCTTTTATTTAGGAAGTGTATCAATAAACTCCCCCTTCGATTATGCTCGTGAACCTTTTTATCTTCAATGCTTCAGATCCTTGTGGTGTTGGTGATTGATCAGCGGCAACTCGATCATCTTTATCATTTGAGTGCCTTCACGTCGTGTCTTCATTCCGAAGCTTGTCAACGAGCATGTTATCCTCGCCTTTAGTATCTGCACATGCAAGAAAGCTAAACGTGTAATGAGAACAACTGCTTGGAATATAGTTAACATTAAACAAATGACACACATGTGACCAATTCTTATTCAACTACCGTCCGACAGTTAGTTTGAAAAGTTAACAGATTTTTCAATTTTAATTATTAACTTTCAAAACTTGCAAACTCTGACCGTTTATGAAGATTCAGTCGTTTTGGTTTTCGTTCAGGTTTCAGGCAACGAAGACTTGAGTTCCAACATCGGTTAATCAAAACTAAAGTATAAATAAAATCTTTTTGGCTTTTATAAAGTTTATATTAAAACACACCTAAAATCTTTTTGGTATTTTGAATATTTCAAACTTAAAGACTGAAAGCAGTAAATAAATATATACAGAGTTGCAGAAACTAAGAAAAGTAAATATATACAAACATTCTTTTTGCGAGTTTCGAGGGTAAGAGAATCATATCAGTGTACGGTCTTGCCAAAACTCTCTTGTTGTTCTTTTTGTTAACATGTTGATAAACATCCTATAACGATTATCGGTATTGTTATCCACATAAGCTCAACTTATCAGATGTAATCATGGCGAGGGGATACGTTAAGGTATGATTTATACTTACCGACCGGTGTTCATCCACATCACGACACATTCCCTTATCAAGTTATGCATGAGGGTTCATCTTGCTAGTGAGTATACCATTTATCATCTGTTTTGATGTATAAAAAGATGAGAAACTTACTTATTTTGATTGAAAACAAGCCCTATGTGATAGAATCACTTAAGAATGAGGAACTTGATTTTCAGATGCATGGAGGGCACAAGAGCAAGTCCGTGAACAGGTCAGTACTTTCGTACAACAAAGAGACGAACTTGACTCCCGGATAAATGCGATATATTATCACTTATTTTGTGGACATGTGATTGTTGATCACTTATTGAGGTCGTATGCGGTATGTACACTTATGTATGGTATCATGGAAGATCTAGACTTCGTCTCCGTTTGTTTCGGTAAAAGAAACAACCATGATACCCAGATGATAAACAACATAAAGACCACATATCTCAGAACCTCGGCAATCTCTCAAATGAAATTTGGGTACTAAGACCAAATGTCAATGAGTGGTTCCCACCTGGTCTTCAGTCGATTTAAGTTTATATCACCCTGCACACTTTAAGATGATTGTGAGCCTACCGATACATCTTATATAGAGCTGATTATCGTTTTTCATTTTGCATTTCAGTTTAAAGATGTTTCAGCAACACTGATGTACTATCATTTTCTCTTTTCCTCGCCAAGAAACTCATTTTTGTTTTTCTATTGTTTTTGAGTTTTTGAAATTTTTCGATGTTTTTGAATTTTTAAATTTTGGAATTACTCCCCCTAAAATCAACAAACTTAAAATAATTTTAAAAACACAAAGATATTTACAAAAACGATTTTCCGATGCGGATTACTCTTGCTTGACCTTAATACCGTTTACCAATAATAAAAAGTCAAATATGGATTTATCAAATGCTTTGGTAAAAAGGTCTGCACGTTGGTTGTCTGTGTGGACCATGACAACATTGACGAGTTTCATAGTGAAACAATCACGTGTGAAGTGATACTCGAGTTCAACGTGTCAGGTCAAAGAGTGTTGTACGAGAGGATAATAATTCATAAAGCAGCTTAAATATCGACAAGTATAGGAGAGATTAGAAATTTAAAACCGTATCCTGCAACTGCTTCGTGCATTGCTAGGAATCTGAGTGCTCTCCCAAACTAGCTATCCACCCGGTGTGGACTTCAAAGTCGATTTTTGTAGCTACTGAAAAATCTCTTCACAACAACAAGATCAAAAACCTCTAACAACCAAAACTTTGGAATGATCTTCATTTTGTCGAAGTGGTCAAATTCTTTCATCATCATTCTTCTTTTCTTTTTCTCTCTCTCTCTCCATCAATGGCAACAATATTCTCCTAGATGTAACAATATTTTGGAGCCTTATGTCGCCGATCTTGTGCATGGACGCTCCACTATCAACAATCCTAAGACTATCAATAGTTCCTCCTGGAACATCCTGCATACTCATTCAGAGATTAGTTGGAGAGGGGGACCCAAGCCTTCACAGACTTGGGTCGTCCATCATCATCGAGAATTGTAACATCCATTTCCCGATGATTCGGAATTGATCTAGCTCCCCTTGAAACAATTTCCGATTTTGGTTTCCAAATCTGTTTTTGTTTTTCATGTTTAACATTTGATTCAACAGATTTTGTTTGGACAACCTCCGGTTTTAAAAGCTTTTCAACATTTTTCCGTTGTTTCTTTATCTGTTTCACTTCTTGTTGTTTAACAAGACGAGGGTCCTGTTTTGGTGAAACAGATCTTTTATGGTATTTTTACCACAGGGGGCATCAACCTTTGCCTTTCCTTTCGTGAGATATGGACAGTTTCTGACAATGTGCCCATACTCACCGCATTCAAAACATGATCTCCGCTCAACAAACCTCGGAGTATCATAACTGTAAGGACTTGACGATGAACTTGGTTATTTTGAGGTACTTGGTCCTACATCACAACCGTTTGTGTGTTGTGTGTAATTGTTTTGACTGTTTCTTTTCAAAATTTTAACTTGTTTAACAAAATCCGTGTTGGATTTGTTTTCGAAAGTTTCAATTTTATCAGTCCCTCTGGATTTCACGAAGTTCACCTTCTGAATCTTCTTCTTGTTTTGCCTTTGTTTGCCTTTTCCCTTTCCTTGGTGAACGTGACTTTGCTTTCGTTGAATGCTTTGTTTTTGCAATTTTTGATTCCCATATTTATTTCTAACTTCGGATTTTGGGATAGGAGCACACTGAGTTACTACAACTCCTGGGCTCGACTTTCCCAAAAACTTAAAACTTACTGGTAGAATCTTCGAAAACTTTATCAATCAAAGATTGATTGACATTCTTGATTGGAAAATCATTGTCTGAATATATTTTATCAGATCCAATCAACGTGTAAAGCAAGTTCACGCTTTCACAGCTTCCAGATGAGGATTCAACAGACTTGGCTTTAGCAGTCACAAACGGTTTTGCAGGTGGATCACAAAGAATGTAATTTTCGAGAGGTATGTTTTCCTCTTTTGTTACCATTTCTGACTGTCCAGAGTTAGTATCCTCAGATTCATCATCTGACGAATCAGCATCCTCAACAATAACTGGAGGATCCTGATTTCGCTCAGCTGTTGACACTTTCGGATCTGCTGACACATCTGAATCTGAAGATACTTCGTTTTTGTAACCTAGCCCAAATGTGAATTCCTCAAGGCTCAATGAAACTGAGGGCTCAAAATGAGGTTTATTTTCCTCATCAGGCATCGAAGAATAATCGTGTTTAATAGGTGGTGGACACTTCTTATAACCTATGCATGTGACATCATTTTTCTTTTTCTGAACATCAATGATGTGATCCAGCACATAGCTAGAGCTTAAATAGCTGTCTAACTTGAGTCAGATCGCCTCACTTTCAGATTTAACACAAGCCATTTCTTTTTGCATTAACTCGAGCCTATTGATGTAAAGGTTTATTTCAGTTTGTTTTCTTGAAACCATTTTCGTTAGCTCGGTCTTATCTTCTTTTAATGTTTCAATTATCTTTTTAAATTCCTTTTCATAATTTTCACGAAACATGTTGGCCTCTGTGCATTTCGAAAGATTAAATGTTGATTGTGGATAAATGTCACATCATATTTGCTTTGCAAATCGTCATATTTGCTTTGCAAATCAGACAATTTAACATTTAATCCAACACACATATCACACCTATCACAACTATCAGATTTTGCTTCATCGACACGTACCTGACTGGAATGACTCTCAGATGTTGACCTATTTGCATCAGAATCAACAACCTCCCTTGATGATTCACATTCAGATCCATTCTCGCTTGAACTTGAAGTTGTAACATCTTCAACTCAAGTTGAAACGTCTTCAACTGAACTACTGTCATATTCAGAACTGTCATCGTTTCGCGATGATTCACCATTGCTGGCATCTTTGACAATTTTAGCATAAAACGCCGTTTTTGTTTGACTACAGTTCCTTGGATCAAGAGATGATGATGCTACAGTAGAACGATGGCGCTGTGAAACAACTGGTGGTAATGGATTTCCATACAAGTCTGTGGTTGGAGCTGGCTTTACAGGAACTTGTATCGGATTGCCATATAAATCTGTGGTTGTGACAAACGCCGTAATTCGAGGTGGTGTGGGAGATTCGGCCCACAAAAGATAAACTCGTACTTCTATATTTGCTCTCTGCAGTTGACGGAGTACCCTAAGCCGGATTTATTTTGAATGTATAATGACGAATACCTGATTAAATCACACAAATTAAACAGTTAAAAATGTTTTACAAGTCTTCTGTTTAAAAATAACACAAGTATGTGACGAAAATAGTGCTTTTCGTCGCTTATATGTTTGATTTCGTTGCTGAAATGGTGATTTCGTCGCTGAAAGGGTGATTTCGTCGCTGCAAGGGTGATTTCGTCGCTAATGTGCCTTTGATGACGAAATCAGGCTGTTTTCGTCGCTAATGTGCCTTTGATGACGAAATCAGGCTGTTTTCGTCGCTAATATGCCTGTGATGACGAAATCAGGCTGTTTTCGTCGCTAGATGTTTGATGACGAAAAGTGTTTTGGTCGCTGGATGTATAAGGTGATTTCGTCCAGCATGTAAGTGTTTTCGTCCAGAAGTTCACAAGGTGTTAATTCGTTGCTGAATGATTTCGTCCAAGAATGACAACAAGTGATTTAGTCCAACATGATATTGTTGACCAGGTGATTTCGTTGACTGAAAGTAGGTGATTTATGATTTGGTGGACAATAGGTGAAGACAAATGAGATATTTTCTAAATCAAATCTTATCTACTTCTGACACAAGAAGTTTTGTCAAACCAACCTTACAATAACCATCATTTGAAAGACACATTTTTCAAACAATTGTTTTTATAATCAATCAACAATAATTCATAAACTCAAATCTTCAAATATTAAAATAAGAAACCCAGAACATATGAAGAACAGGATGAATTCTATGATCGAGTCCGGCGAAATTATGAGTTTACCGGTGACTTGAAAATTTTCCGAATACAATTTTGCAATAAAGTTCAATAAAAACCAAATCCCAACATGTATACCAAAGATTTAACAAGGTTTTTAATAAAACAAATTGCAAAAACACAAGGTTTTTCACGATTTTCAAACTGTTTTTCCAAAAATGTATGAACTTCAAACTCTAAAATTCAGAAAAACACTTAAAAATCTTTCAAAAACACAAGAAAACAACTTGGTTTTAACACGGAATCGAGCCAATGCTCTGATACCAATTGTAGGTCCACCCGGAGGATCGAGTAACCTCTATTCCCTGTTTTCTGACAAACCCGAAAGTGCGGAATCCAAACGGGTAAGTTAAACCAAGTTACGAACACAAACACAAAGATTCAACGATTAACACTCCATTGTATTAACGCGTATGAAACCGTTACAAAGCAATGTTTACAAGATAAACCTATAAACTCTCAGTTGTGTGTGTGTGTTCGCTCAAAGAAATCTATTCAGACTTCGTTTATGTTTCTGGATGTTGTCTGTTGTTTATATAGTAACATGACCATTGACGAAAACAAGACCCACGAAATCCAATCATCATTGACGAAATCCCGTGATTTCGTCACATGGGGATTTCGCCAACAAGGGGATTTCGCCCCATGCCTGATTTCGTCCATCGGTTGGTCCAGTGTATTGGGCTTGTACTTCATCTCATGATGTTGGGCTTCTACATGGACATGACATGTTGGGCTTGGGCCAAACAAACAAATAGACAAACATAATAAACAGAAACTATAATCTAATATGCAAACTGCACACACGCAGTTGCATTTACATCGAACGTTACGAAGTAGATAACAAACCGAGTCAAGACAGGAGGATGTCTTGACTACGACCTTCACTTGGTAGCCGAGTCGAACCGAGCCGAGCCGTATCCACACGATATGTATCAACACAAGTCATTAACAAAAATTTGAATCGCCTAAATTGACTAGGTGGTGATTTATTTAAAGAAATTTCATCATTTGTTTTCTAGTTACTGAGGTGTGATGCAACCATCTTTGACCACCCACTACCAAAAGTAGACTAAGATCCCTGAAATTTGCTTGGGACAAAAGTCAATCAAACTAACCATAAAGGGATTATTGATAAACTACATAGATTCGTGGTGAAGTAGTGAGGAGGGATATGTTATCTTTCATTAGCCACTATTATCGAGAACTTGCCAAGAATTTAATGAAAAAAAGATAAGTGATGGTTAAAAGTCAATTCCAATGGAGTGGTGGTCCATTGGCAAAGACAAAGCCTTTAAAACACCTAGGTTGGGAAGGGGAAGGTCTTGGGTTCAAGTCCCACGACAGGGGATTAAGAAATTAGCCGTTCAAAAAAAAGTCCATACAAAATATTGATTCACAATTTCAGATTTATTAATACAAAATGTTTTTCATCCGTCTATGATAGTTTGTCATTTTTCACCAAGGGGTTCACCAAATAAGTGTTAAAACATATTGTGATGTGGGGAAAAAGTCCACATGAAACTACCGGTTTCATTACGCTTGTGAACTTCATATAAGGTTTCTCGGATGATACAATATTCGTATAGGTTTAAACATGTTGGTGCACTTGTGTCTGTACTTTGTCTGTATTTCGTCTTGATTCAAAACGATGTCTTTGTTAGTACTGTAAGTTTGACCAAGTCAACCATCCTCCTGGTTTGACTTGGCCAAACAGTTCGAACAATGGTTGTAATATGGCTGTGTCGAAGGATGTGTCATCGAAGGATTGTTTAGATCCTTCGATGAGCTCGAAAGATAAGCCTTCGATGGATGGACCTCGAAAGATCTCATCCTTCGAGGTACATGTTGATCCTTCGATGAGTTTCTAGTCGATAGATGATCCTCCGATCAGTCTATCTATCCTTCGATCAGACCTGCTGTGTTCGGGTATAAATACCCATGTGTTGTGTTCACTTCGAGTTAGACAAAAAGACAGACATTAGAGACTTAGAGAGCTTCATTTCAGACACATAGAGAGCATTCTGTTCAGAACACACACACACACGAAAGTTAGAGAGAGTTTATAGAATACATCTGTAAACATTGTGCCTGTAACCGAACCTTTCATACGTATTAATACAAGTGGTGTTAATTGGTGAAGACTTGTGTGTTGTGTTTATGCTTGTTCTTTCTCGGTTTGCATGCTAGCTTGGATTCCGCACTCGCTAGTGTGTTAGATATAACAAGGAATAGGTTAAACCTCAACCTCCGAGGGACCTACAAGTGGTATCAGAGCCGTGGCTCTTTTCCTTGTTAAAAACCGGGTTTATACAAGACTTTGGAGTGTTTGGATAAAACTCACTGGTTTAGCAGCCGTTTTTCAGTGTTTTTCTCGCCTTTATTGATGTTAAAACGTGTTCTAAACTAACCGGGTGTGTTAAAGGAAGGGTTGGGTAACTTAAAAACTTGTTTTTAAGTCGTTTGGTCATTTCCGGCCATATTCCGGCTTACTCCGGTGACCGGTTTCTGGATAAGGAATAATATTATTTTATTGTTCAAATCTGGTTTTGGCAGAAAATCATGGTCTGACCATACCTCTGCCGAAAGTTTCTACCAACCCATCAACTTTTTCACCAACCTGTCTCATTTGTCAACTGTGTCAGAGCAGTTCGAAAGATATCCTTCGAAGTCGAAAGATCATCTTTCGATCAAAGGAGGATCGATAGATAATCATCCTTCGAACATCCTTCGAAGTCTGTGACTTATCCTTCGATCCAAGGAATATTTTCGAAGGATACATCTTTCGTTTTACTGCTCTTATTCGAAAGACCAGGATCCTTCGATTGGGGAGTCTTTCGAAAACAATTGTTCGAAACTCAACAGTAATCTTTCGAACACTGTTGATCCTTCGAACAAGTGTTGATCTTTCCAACTTAGTCTGTTTTTGGTTAACAAGTTCGTGATTTTCAGGTATTATTCCTCTTGATCAAAAATGAATCCAAGATGGAATAGACCGGTAAATACAGATATGTATTTTGGTACTCCGTCATCTTCCGCACCGGTATCTTCTCAAGCTAATGCAATTTCTACCGGTCAATGGGCATTCGTATCAAATCAAACTCCAAGTATTCAAAGCATTCTCTTAAGCGAGAGCGAAACCGGAAGTTTGAATAGGCCTCCCAAGTTGATGCACTTATATGAATATCCAGGATGGATTGACAGATTTCATACATACGTCCTTGGTCAAAATACAGAATTGTGGTTGCGATTCATCACAGATTTTGATCAAACAATAGAGGTTGCTGCATCATCTGCTGCTACATTTGCAGATCTTACTGAAGATCAGAAGAAAGTCTATGATTTGGAAAAGAAGGCATATGCCATTCTTACTCAGGCGTTAAGTAAAGATATTTATCATCAATTTGTCAGTTACAAGACGACAAAAAGGTTGTGGGATGCATTGAAGACAAGGGGCGTGGGAAATGAAGCGACACGTCAATTGAGAAAAGAACTGCTAAAGAAAGAGTTTGATGGTTTTACGTGTATGGAGAATGAATCTTTAGGAGATTTGACAAGTCGATTTAATCATCTGCTGACTGAATTGTCAAATTTTGAGGTTGTTACAATTCCAGCAGAGATTGTGAAAAAGTTTGCAGATGCGTTGCCACCTCAATGGAATACTTTCTTGGAAATCATGAAGTACAATGGCACTTTAGCTACAACAAGCTTTAATGACTTTGTTCAAATCCTGGAAAACAAGAATCAGGAAGAAACTCTCAAGGCGAAAAGAGTTGCAGTGCCACAAAATCCTGATATGTATTATGGAACTTCTAGCACTTCGGCAAAACCTTCTTCACATGCTCCAATTCAAACAGCGTTTGTGACTAGCACTGACATGTATGGCAATACTATCCAGGTTCCGGTTCCTCCAAAAATAGACATGTATGGAAATCCGCTTGAACCAGTTCCTCAACAGCAACAGCAAAGTTAACGACCTCTCAGACCAACTGATATGTTCGGAAATCCATTACCTGTTCGATCTACCGGACCAACTGACATGTATGGGAATCCACTTCCTCCTCAATCTACCGTACCAACAGACATGTATGGGAATCCACTTCCTCCTCAACAGCAAGCGTGTTATGGAAGCACATCATCTGCTGGTCAACAATCAAAGCCAAATACAGTACGGCTCGACACCTCAAGCTTCTCTAAAGTCAGTGTGGAAGTAGCAAAGGAACACATGGAGCTACTAAACACTTTGGTGAGCGCATACTGTGGATTAGTGGAAGGTCAGATTGGTAACACTAATCTGACACAAGAAGGCTAACAGCAGATCGATAAAGAGGAGATGGAGATGATGGACATCAAGTGGGCTTTTGCCAGTGCTGTTAGGCGAGCAAAGGATTTCATGGAAAGAACAGGCAGAACCAGCTTGGAAAGCAAGAAAGACACCAAGTATGGGTTTGACAAGCAGGCTGTCAAGTGTTTCAATTGTGGTGAACGTGGTCATTTCAAACGTGAATGTACGAGGCCACCTCAACGTGGAAACCAAAATCCTTTCAGAGGTCAAGGCAACAGGAGCCAAGTAAGGAACAATGAGCGTACATTGGTGCCTGTCAACAACCAGAGTCAAGCAGGACCATCTAATGCCAATCAGGCACTTGTGGTTCAAGTAGATGAAGGCTGTGATTGGTCAATCCAGTTGGGAAATGATGCTCCAGATGGAACAGCTTGTTTTGCTGAAGTTGTCAAGGATCTTAAACACGCCAGTGGTGGAGAATCTTCCACCAATGGTAGTGAATCTTCTGAAGATGAAGACAGCTCCGGTTACAGTGGAAGTTCAGATGAAGAGTCCTCGAGTTCAGGGAATGATCAGGAAGATGACACATCAACTGCGTCAGTCGATGCAGATATTGGTGAGCTTTTGGAAGAAGCTGGAGCAGGAATTCAAAGAAGATCTTTTCTGGTGGATCAAGCTGCTTATTCTTCGTCTTTTCTCCATTCAGCCTTTATGGCTAATGTCGACAGTTCATCAAGTCAGGTATGTGTCGATGAACTCACTTCTGGAAGTTGTGATAACTGTGATAGTTTAAATGTTAAATGTGCTGATTTAGAAGCAAACATGTCTGAGTTGCAAGGCAAACATGATGCTTTACAAGCTAGTTTGTTTGACTTGCAAGACAAACATGTTTCTTTAAATGATAAGTGGTGTGATTTGCAAAGCAAACACGAGGCTTTGCAAGAGAAATATGATGTGACATTCATTCACAATCAGAAATTGACCGTTGATCTTTCCAAGTGCACAGAAGCCAACATGTTTTATGAAAACCATGAAAAGGAGTTTAAGTCGGTAATTGAGAAATTAAAGAAAGATAAAACCGAGTTAACTAAAATGGTTTCCAGAAAACAAACTGACATTAATTTGTATATAACTCGTCTGGAAGTAATGCAAAAGGAAATGGCTTGTGTCAAAACTGAAAGTGAGGCGATCCAACTTAAGCTAGACAGTTATTTGAGCTCTAGCTATGTGTTGGATCACATCATTGATGTTCAGAAAGAGAAACGGGATGTCACATGCATAGGTTACAAGAAATGTCCACCACCTGTGAGACATAATTATGATGCCATGCCGGATGAAGAGGATAGAACTTTCTTTGAACCATCTGTTCCTCTAGATGTTAATGAATTTGCAGCAGGACTCGGATACAAGAAAGAAGTATCATCAGTATCCTCCAGTTGTGATTGAGGATGCTGATTCTTCTGATGATGAGTCTGATGATACTGATTCAGCAAAGTCTGATGCGGTGATAAAAGAAGAGGACATACCTCTTGAGAATCATATTCTGTGTGATCCTCCTGCAAAGCCCGCTAAGACTGTTGCAATCGAGTCCGTGTCTGCAAAAGAGTCGGAGAGTGTGGATTTGCTGTACACTCTTGTTGGTGATAATAAAATTTACTCAGACAAAGATTTTCCTATTAAGAATGTTAATCAATCATTAATCAGTAAAGTCTTTGAAAATTCAACAAGTAAGTTTTTGGGAAAGACAGGATCACATGTTACAGTGACACAGTGCCCTCCTATTCCAAAGGCCGAAATTCGAAAACAATATGGCAATCAAAAATTACCAACAGTGCAAAAACAGCAAAATCATGCCAAACCAAAAGGAAAAGCAACGACTCAGAGTCAAAGGAAGCCGAATCAGAAGAAGAAAAAGAATGTGAACTTTGTGAAATCCAAGGGAACGGACAAAATTGCAACGTTTGAAAACCAATCTAACTTAGATTTTGTCAAGAAAGCAACTATGTTGAAAAGAAATGAACCAAGTAGTTCAAAACCTAGTACCTCGGGATCACAAAGTTCATCATCGGCAAGACGATCACATGATACTTCGGGGTTTGTTGAACGAAGATCATGTTTTGAATGTGGTACAATTGGGCACATTGTCAGAAATTGCCCGTATCTTCATAAATTAAAAGCCAAAGAAGATGATCCCCGTGAACGCAATCACCTAAAGCGATCTGTTTCTGTAAAACAAGATCCCCGGCTTGTAAAAGAAAGGGAAAAGAAACAGAAACACCAACAAGTCAAGGTGATTGAAAAGGCACTTAACACTGATGTGGTTCCAAAACAATCTGTTTCAGTTAAACCAGAAAGTTCAAAATTTTAAAAAATTTCAAACAATCAAACTGGTAAAAGTCAACAGACCTGGAAACCAAAATCTGTTATTGAATCAGGGGGACCATCACAATTTTCAAATCATCAAAGAATAGAAGTTATTGTTGTTGATGAAAATGGAAGACCCAAGACCACAATGGCTTGGGTCCCCATCTCCAACTAATCAATTGAGTTCATGTGCAGGGTGTTCCAGGAGGAACTATCAGTAGTCATTGGATTGTTGATAGTGGGGCATCCAGGCACATGACAGGCGACATGAAGCTTGTCTACGACGTCAAATCTATTAGAGGATGTTATGTTGCTTTTGCTGGAGATAAAGGCGGATATATTACGGGTGAAGGAATGATTTCCAACGGGGTTGTTAGTTTTGACAAGATCAACTTCGTACAACAACTTGATCACAATCTTCTTAGTGTTTCTCAAATTTGTGATAAGCAGTTCTCAGTACACTTTGATGCAAATGGATGTTATGTGCTGAAACCCGGCTTCAAAATTCCCAAAGAATGGATTCTCTTGTCGGCTCCAAGGATAAATGATTTGTATGTCCTTGATATGAGCCAAGCTATCACAACGTCTGCACAAGCAACTTGTTTCGTTTCCAAAGCCACAGAAAAAGACTCAATCTCTTGGCACAGACGAATGGGTCACATTCACTTACGCAAAATGAATCATTTGGTGTCAAATGAATTGGTGAATGGAGTTCCTCTTAAAAACTTTCATCTACAAGACGTCTGTGTCTCGTGCAAGAAAGGAAAACAAACAAAGAAGCGACATCCAACAAAGAAAATCAACACGGTGGCTGTTCCTCTTGAGCGTTTGCACATGGATTTGTTCGGTCCTGTCAAGCACAAAAGTATTAGGAATGATCAATATTGCCTCGTGATAACTGATGATTATTCAAGATTTTCTTGGGTGGCGTTCATGGCACACAAGAGCGAAACCTTCGGTATTATCAAAAACTTGATCATTCAGATTGAGAATCTATACAACTTGAAGGTTAGGCGGATACGTAGCGACAATGGTACTGAATTCAAAAATCATGCCATGGCGGAGTTTTGCACTTCAAAAGGTATTCTTCACGAATTTAGTGCAGCTTATACTCCTCAACAAAATGGCGTCGCTGAACGTAAGAACCGCACATTGATCGAGACTGCTAGGACAATGTTGGTAGAGTCACAGTTGCCGATTCCCTTCTGGACTGAAGCTGTGTCCTCTGCATGTTATACGTTGAACCGAGTCCTCACAGTCAAAAGGCACAACAAGACCTGCTTTGAGCTTATTAACAAACGGAAACCAGATTTGTCGTATCTTGAACCGTTTGGAGCTCCGTGCACAATAATCGATCCTAATGGAAAGTTTGGGGCACGAGCAATTGATGGATACTTTCTTGGGTATTCCACCCCGAACTTAAGAGTCTGGAATCTAGAGACTAAAAGGGTCGAGGAATGGTCTGAAGTCAGAGTACAAAGGCACACTTTACCAGTTAGAAATCCTGGTCAGCCTTGGATGTTTGAGTACGATGACTTTTTCAATTCGATCAATGTTGAAGCAGTTGAAGAAAATGCTGCGGCTAGGATGTTTTTCGAGAGTGACAATGCAACAGATTCACCGTTGGTTCGTCCCATTATTGTCAATCAAGAACCATCTTCAGTGAACAATAATGCTCTCGACAATGAGGATTTTCACGATGCTACCGAATTGAACGAATCTTCAGAGGATGATGAATTTCTCGATGCAGATCAAGAAGCTCCAACAACAGCAGTTCATGGTACTTCAGAGGGTACTCCTCCAGTGGACGTCCTTAGAACAGCTGAAGCTACTGCATCATCCTCTTCGGCAATTCCGGGCATTGAATTGGTTGTTGATCTCAATTTCAACAATCTGGGTATAAACATTCCAGTTCAAGATAATCCAGAAACAAGGATTCACAATACCCATCCTCAACAAAACATCATCGGAAATATACAAAGTGGCGTTCAAACAAGAAACATGTTGCGAAACAACAACAATGCAGGCTTGTATACGGCGATTAGAGAATCTGGTCAACAAAATGATTGGTCTTTCGCGTGTTATGTCTCACAGGAAGAGCCAAGAACTTGGAAAGAAGCATTGAAAGATAGCTCTTGGGTTGAAGCGATGCAGGAAGAACTGCAACAATTCCAGAAGCTTGGTGTCTGGAAACTCGTAGAGAAACCTGCTGGTTACAAGAAGATTGGTACCCGTTGGGTGTTTAAATGCAAAAAGGATGACCGTGGAGTCGTTATTCGAAACAAAGCAAGGCTAGTCGTTCAAGGTTTTCGTCAGATAGAAGGGATCGACTACAACGAAGTGTATGCACCTGTTGCACGTCTAGAAGCAATTCGGATCTTTCTGGCTTATGCCTCATTCAAAGGTTTCAAGGTATACCAGATGGACGTGAAAAGTGCATTCTTAAATGGTGTGGTGGAAGAAGAGGTGTACGTCGAACAGCCTCTAGGTTTTGAAGATCCTATCCATCCCGATCGGGTTTGATTGCTCAACAAAGCTCTCTATGGTCTACATCAAGCACCGCGAGCTTGGTACGCAACCTTATCTAATTATTTGCTGGAGAATGGATTTCGCAGAGGTCTTATCGATTGTACTCTTTTCATCAAAGAACAAGATGGAGATCTTCTACTGGTACAAGTATACGTTGATGATATTATATTTGGTTCTACTAATGATGTTTTGTGTAGGGATTTCGAGCGTGTAATGCAGGATAAATTCGAGATGAGTGCTATGGGGGAAATGACTTTCTTTTTGGGCCTACAAGTACAACAAACCGAGTCTGGGATTTTCATCCATCAGACTAAATATGTTGGTGACATCTTGAGCCGGTTCCAGATGTCAGATGCAACGCCCATCGGTACCCCATTACCGCAAAATCACGGAATTACTCCAGACTTGAAGGGTGAAGCTGTTAGCCCCTCATACTACCGCGCGATGATCGGATCTCTTATGTACCTCACAGCATCAAGACCAGATATAATGTACCCAACGTGCCTGCTTGCCAGATATCAAGTCAACCCGAAGGCCTCACATCTTGCAGCTGTAAAAAGGATTTTTCGTTATTTGAAGGGTTGCCCTGACACCGGTCTATGGTACCCTAGGGATAATAACTTTGACTTGATCGCATTCAGTGATTCTGATTTTGGCGGATGCAAAATCGACGGCAAATCCACAACGGCTGGATGTCAGTTTTTGGGAAATCGCCTAGTCACATGGCAGTGCAAGAAGCAGACGTGCGTCGCTACATCAACATGCGAAGCTGAATACATTGCTGCCTCAAGTTGTTGCTCCCAAGTCCTATGGATCCAACAACAAATGCGCGACTACGGTTTTGAATTCCTAACTACTCCTATTTACGTTGATAATTCTGCTGCATTACAGATCACTAAAAATCCTGTGCAGCATTCAAAGACTAAGCACATCGAAATTAAGTATCACTTCATACGTGATTGCTTTGAGAAAAGGCTAATCGATGTTGCTTACGTCCACACCGATGACCAACGTGCCGACCTTTTTACCAAAGCATTTGACAAATCAAGATTTGACTATTTATTATTGGTAAACGGCATTAAGGTCAAGCAAGAGTAAAACCAACATCGGAAAGTCATTTTTGTAAATACCTTTGTGTTTTAAATTTATCTTAGTTTATTGATTTTAGGGGGAGTAAATCCAAAAAATTGAAAATCCAAAAACATCGAAAAATTTTAAAATCACAAAAACAATAGAAAAACAAAAATGAGTTTCCTGGCGAGCAAAAGAGAAAATGATAGTACATCAGTGGTCTATCCAAACCTCTTTAAACCTGAAATGTAAAATGAAAAACGATAAGCAGCTCTATATAAGATGTATCGGTAGGCTGACAATCATTTTAAAGTGTGCAGGGTGATATAAACTTAAATCGACTGAAGACCAGGTGGGAACCACTCATTGGCATATGGTCTTGGTACCGAAATTTCGTTTGAGAGATTGCCGAGGTTCTGAGATATTCGGTCTTTATGCTGCTTATCATCTGGGTATCATGGTTGTATCTTTTACCGAAAAATAACGGGGACGCAAGTCTAGATCTTCCATGATACCATACATACGTGTACATACTGCATACGACCTCAATAAGTGATCAACAATCATATGTCCAAACAATAAGTGATATTATATCACAAATTCTTTCCGGGGAGTCAAGTTCGTCTCTCTGCTGTACGAAAGTACTGACCTGTTCACGGACTTGCTCCTGTGCCCTCATGCATTGAAAATCAAGTTCCTCATCAATAAGTGATTCTATCACATAGGGCTTGTTTTCAATTCAAAATAAGTGAGTTTTCTCACATCATATACGGTCAAACAGATGATAATCGGTATACTCACCGGTAAGATGAACCCTCGTGCATACCTTGATACGGGAATGTGTCGTGATGTGGATGAACACCGGTCGGTAAGTATAAATCATACCTTAACGTATCCCCTCGCCATGATTACATCTGATAAGTTTGAGCTTATATGGACAACAATACCGATAATTGTTATAGGATGCTTATCTTAATGTTAACTAATTGAACAACAAGAGCGTTTTGGCATGACCGTACACTGATATGATTCTCTTACCCTCGAAACTCGCAAAAAGAATGTCTGTAAATATTTATTTAATGCTTTCAGTTTCTGCATCTTTGTATATATTTATTTACTGCTTTCAGTCTTTACATTTGAAATGTTCAAAAAAAAAAAAAAAAAATCCAAAAAAAAAAGATTTTAGGTGTGTTTTAATATAAACTTCATAAAAGCCAAAAAGATTTTATTTCTATTTTATTTTCGATCGTACGATGTTGGAGCTCAAGTCTTCGTTACCCTGAAATCTGATTGATAACCGAAAACGACTAAATCTTCATAAACGGTCGAAATTTGCAAGTTTTGAAAGTTAAAGACTAAAATTGACAAATTTTCTAAACTTTCAAACTGTCGGACGGTGTTTGTTTGAACAAATGGTCACATGTGTGTCGCTTACTTATGATATTCCAGGCAGTTGTTCTCATTACGCGTTTAGATTTCTTGCATGTGCAGATTCTAAAGCAAGGAGAACATGGTCGATGACAAGCTTCGGAATGAAGACACGACGTGAAGGCACTCAAGTGATGAAGATGATCGAGTTGCCACTGACCATCATCAACACCACAAGGATCTCAATTCATAAAGGACAAGTATTTCACGAGCATAACTCAAGGGGGAGCTTATGTTAAGGGGGAGTTTGTCAACACACTTCCTACATGAAATGGGGAGTTTGTTGATACACTTTCTGCTTTCAAGACGTGAAGACTTTAAAGATCCTCCGACATTGAAGACTTGAAAGGACGTCAAAGACTTGAAGTCACAAAGATCGAGACAAAGCTACAGCCAGACAAAGCTACAGCCAAGGGGGAGTTTGTTGGTGCACTTGTGTCTGTACTTTGTCTGTATTTCGTCTTGATTCAAAACGATGTCTTTGTTAGTACTGTAAGTTTGACCAAGTCAACCATCCTCCTGGTTTGACTTGGCCAAACAGTTCGAACAATGGTTGTAATATGGCTGTGTCGAAGGATGTGTCATCGAAGGATTGTTTAGATCCTTCGATGAGCTCGAAAGATAAGCCTTCGATGGATGGACCTCGAAAGATCTCATCCTTCGAGGTACATGTTGATCCTTCGATGAGTTTCTAGTCGATAGATGATCCTTCGATCAGTCTATCTATCCTTCGATCAGACCTGCTGTGTTCGGGTATAAATACCCATGTGTTGTGTTCACTTCGAGTTAGACAAAAAGACAGACATTAGAGACTTAGAGAGCTTCATTTCAGACACATAGAGAGCATTCTGTTCAGAACACACAAACACACGAAAGTTAGAGAGAGTTTATAGAATACATCTGTAAACATTGTGCTTGTAACCGAACCTTTCATACGTATTAATACAAGTGGTGTTAATCGGTGAAGACTTGTGTGTTGTGTTTATGCTTGTTCTTTCTCGGTTTGCATGCTAGCTTGGATTCCGCACTCGCTAGTGTGTTAGATATAACAAGGAATAGGTTAAACCTCAACCTCTGAGGGACCTACAAAACAAGTAACAACCATATATAGATTGATAATTGATGTACTATGAACAACCATCCGGTTAACGTTTTTGAAGATGTGTTCAACCAGTTTGTGCAAGAACAGTTTGTTAATTGTTTTTCAAGTTTGCAGACCTTAAAACGAGATCTGCAGATCTTGTAAACGACATACCTATCTTTAAACGACATCAGGATCTTTCAAAAAACAACCCTAGTCTCTCAAACGACAACACACTGATCATCATCAAAAGGTAATCGTTGATAAGATAAATTATTGATAAGGTAATCATTGGACAAGTTAAAAAGGAAATGGAACAAAACATTGTATATGGCGAGTGTGGGGTCAAGTCGTCAACTAAAATTTTTATCACCTAAATTGACCTGTTGGTGATTCATTTAAAGAAAATTCATCATTTGTTTTCTAGCAATTGAGTTGTGATGCAACCATCTAGAAATCAAATGGGGTGGAACCTTGATTGGTTGTTATTAATGGATATTAACATATTCCATCACCCACTACCAAAAGTAGACTAAGATCCCTCAGATTTGCATCCGAGAAAAGTCTTTCAAACCAACCATTAAAGGGATTATTGATAGATTACATAGATTCCTAGTGAAGTAGTGAGGAGGGATATATTATCTTTAATGAGCCACCAATATCCAGAAACAATTTAATTAACAAAGGATAAGTGATAGTTAAAAATGCATACAAAATATAATTGTATAATAAAATTGGTTAATACAATATGTTTTTCATGTGTCTGAGATACTTTGCTATTTTGCCACCAAGAGGTTCATAAAGTAGATCTTAAAGCATAATTAATGGAGATGTGGGAAAAAAGTCCACATGAAACAACAGAGGGTTTAATTATGCTGGTCAACTACATATAAGGTTCCTTGGATGTTACATGTTAGTGAATTTTGGTTTGTCCGTGTACAACAAATAGGCTTTAGTGTAGTTGTGTGTGCTGAATAGATGAATTGTAAGAAAATAATCATGGGTTTCTCTTCATTGAGTAACACCATTGTTGCATGCTCTCGTTTTAAAGCCTAAACCAACAACGAATTCTTTAGCATTTAATGGCATGGTTGGTTCATAAAGAGGCATATCTTCTTCATCAGGTAAATGGGAATAATTTTGTCTTACTAGTGGAGGACACGAATTATACCCAACACCTTTCACATTCCCTTTCTTTTTCTGAACATCAATAATGTGATCCAATACATATCTAGAGTTAGAATAACTGTCCAACTTCTGTTTGATAGCATCATACTCACATTTTGTACAGGCTAACTCTTTTCTTGTTTCTTCAATGACATTTATGTAATTGATTATCCGGGTTTGTTTGTTCAAAACAGTTTTTGTCAATTCTAAAACATCCTTTTTATGTGATTCAATCGTGGTTTTAAAATCCTTTTCATTTCTTTTCAAAACCATGTTAGCTTTTGTACATTTCAATAGTTCAACGACTAAATTTTGAGTGTGGCTGTTTACTACCTCAAATTTGTTTTGTATCTCTAAAAAGTTATCATATTTAGAAGGCTTATTGGTGTGTACCTGACTGGTTTGTCCTGTCATATGAGCCATAAAAGTTGCATGATGAGAAAAAAGATCCTTCCTTTGAGAAGAACTTCGAGAATTCCTATGATGTATCAGCAGCACGCTTGACCAAGAATGACCTCATTCCCTTTAGCTCATCAGCTTCTTTCAATAAATCCGCTACATCTGAATCTGTAGTCTCCTTTGAAGTGTCTTTAGACCCATCTTAACTCACACTTGACATTTCTTCATCCTAGTTTTCACTAAACCCCGAACTGTGATCATCATCATCTGACGATTCTCCACTTCGAACATGCTTGATCTCGCTGATTATCTTTGCGTAGCATGCAGTTCCACCTTGACCACTTTTTCTCGGTTGAACTGAGCTGACCAATCAGAACTTTCATTAGCTTGCGCTATCAATGCTCGATACGTATTTGTGTTTGAGGGCCCAGTCTGGTTAGAGTTAGGAACGGCAACTATGGATGTTTAGTATTGTTTGCAGGTTGAGAATTTTGGTTCGTCTAATGTGTTCAGTTCCG
Source organism: Helianthus tuberosus (assembly GCA_030545235.1). Taxonomy (NCBI): domain Eukaryota; kingdom Viridiplantae; phylum Streptophyta; class Magnoliopsida; order Asterales; family Asteraceae; genus Helianthus; species Helianthus tuberosus. Next base: position 33,791 of record JARYGA010004386.1, on the reverse strand, counting down.
AAATGGTTTTGATTTCTATAACAACCCTCAATAAAACCGACACCCTCATAATTTTTCCAACACCCTAATATATGTTAAATATTCCAAAATGTCCCAAAATACACCCCGTATGTGAAAACCGAGCCCGAAATACAGTATAGCATTCAAAATAAATAAAAAAAAACAAGAAAAATTAAGTTGAGGCGGGCCGCGTAAACCCCACCTCAACCTTGACGCGGGCCGCGTGAACTTAAAAACCTGGCAAAGCCCGGTGCGGCCACGTGGCCCAACACCCGGCAGACCTATGTGATGACCCAGCCCAGCTACGCGTTGACCTGGTTTGACACGGGCCGCGTAAGCCTTAGCTTACATTTACGCGGGCCGCGACAAAGTGAGAAATCAGCACTATAAGTAAAGGCCATCAGATCTTCAGTCGAACTCGCTCACAAACGTTTCTTTTCTCTCAAATCTGAATAGTAGGCTTATTATACAGGTATTATACCCCCCTAATTAGCGAAGTTCTGCTCCGTTGTAAGTATTATAATCCCTGGATACGTATTAGATACGCTGCCCAATTGATCTAGGGTTTTGTAACGGCTGTCGTGGTTCTGCCCGACGTAGTCGTTGGAATGCGGTCTCGATGAGGGTATTAATAATGTTAAAATGGGTTATTATACTAACGCGTGTGCATTTGTGTAAATTTGTCACACCCCTATATTTCCACATATTACCGGTGGGCCCGGTGGGGAGTATCGTGGCGTAGTTGATATCATCATAGTCAAACAACACAATATATAAATGCACAGCGGAAACAAAAGATAGATTCATTTCAACTTTAATAAATTGTAATATCAAGTATCACAAATAGTCGAAACAGATCCACAGGCGGATCAAAATAAAGAGGAAACATTGTTCAACAATTTTATGACGTCCAAGCTTGCGAGACTTATTGTGGACGCTAGGAGAAAGCCAGCCTAGTTCGAGTAGTACCTGTACTTAACCTTTTTGGGAAAATACGTCAGTTTACACTAGTAAATACAATTTAACTGACTCATTTTGAAAAATTTAATAAAATTGATTTGAATGCACGTGGCACAAAATATCTTTTATAACTTCGGATAATTATTTAAATATAATCTTGTAAAAGAATTACATGTTACTTATGCATTCAGTAGCCTGGGCTGAAAACCAGGTTAAAGATCAATAGACACACCACATTATTCATTTATGCACTGACGGGTGTACGCCTACACCCCGTGCTCAGGTCGTGGCCATTTCGTAAAATGATGCCAAGGATATCCGGGACATGGTCATTAACCCCCTAAAGGCTTTAAGCAAACAAGACAATTTAAATGGGACATCTCAATGAATTAACCTCTATCCGATTAAAGATTCAATGCCCGACCAAGCGGTATTTTATATACCATACCCCAAGCCGTATAGGGAAAATAAGTTAAAAGTATTTACCTTAGCAAGTATAAATCACCAATAGCAAATGCAGGTCGCTTTTAACGGGTCTCCTATTCTGGAACAAAGGTTTATAATAACCTATTAGATTTCTAACGGGTCTTTAATTAAGCTTAAACTTAGACCGGTTATTTTTTTAAAGGAAGATACGGTTCGAACGCATGAATAAGCGAAGACCGGAATAGAATGTGATTTAGACCCGACAAGTTTGAAGACTTGTATAATATGGGTAAGCTAAACACATTCTGGATTTTGAGATCAAAATGATAAGGTTTGACCCGCTTTGGTCAATTTATGCAAACTAGTTACATAAACCGAACCGAACGCGAAGAATGCGTAACGGGTAACCATAAGAGCCATATACAGGTTTCCTAAGTTAACATGCCTTAAATATGTTGTGACATCAGTAAGATATCTTCTATTATGCCCGAAACGGATTTAAACTCAAACTATGCCTCGTAAGGGCATTTTGGTAATTTAAAAGGTTATAAAAGAGTTTAATTAGTAATCTGAGTGACAGGTCTGATTTATTTAGTATATATACTTAATTTAATAAGTTATAACAGTAGGGTACTAGACATATGTGAAATTTATCCTTTAAAATCAAACTATGCACATTAGGGGCATTTTGGTAATTTCACTTAGGCTAAAAAGGTCAAAACTGAAAATCTGAGTTTAAAACTTTAGCTTACTATCAAAGTATGAAAATATACTTAAAATATCAGTAGGTATCAACCTTATATGTGTAAAATAGTTTTGACGCATACTATGCGTTAAAAATGCTTAAAAAGGCGATTTTGAGCCATTTCCGGGTTCTAGATAGAAACCTGGTATTTTTATTATTCCAAAAAGTTTATAATAATTTATTTATCATATAAAATCAGTAGCAAAAGGTTTGGGGTCAAAAAGATTTGTAAAACTCATTTTATGGCTCAAAAGGGCAAAACAGGCATTAACCGAATTAAAGCTACAACCCTATGTCATGCTCAGCCTAAAATTAATTAAAAATCTTTAAAAATCCCAAAATATTATATTACATCAGTGGGTAAAAATTTTGGTATTAAAAACCGGGTTTAGATAGGCTATACGCTAATTATGCCATTTAATTCATAAAAAGTCTTCTAATTACGCTAATGAGCATAATTCTTAAGTAAGACCTCTAAATGATGTCAAATTTTGGGTACAAGTTTATAAATCAGTAACCAAGGTGTCTACTCTTTTATATTTTCAAAAATCATATTTTAAGGTGAAAAGGGCATAATAGTCAACATATAAGCAATTAACGGAATCATGCATATTAATTGGATAACCAATGAACCAAGGTGTATAATCACAGAGGGTTATACTAGCATGTAACCTAGTCCAATTAAAGCTCTAAGGAATTTCTAAAACATGCTTAAATGGGTCAGAACTGAAAGTCAAAGCAAAATTCAAATTATGCGACTTTCGGTTCCGAACCGGGTCTCTACTGAAAATAGACCTAGTTAGAGTGGGAATCAGGGAGTACCCTTTTAAGGGTTTATTACCCACATAATTACCTACTTAAAGGTACTTTTAACTCGAGATTTGACTGAACCAATTTTAATTAATCTCGAAGTCAAACCTTAATTACGACGGTTTGACTTTTAGCTAATTAACTAAGCTAAACTGAATTAGGAAGGGTTAAGGACACTTACAAATGTCCTAAGTATGATTAGGGACCACTAGGAAACTTGTTGCTGATCAGGCGAGCTCCAGAGACTAGCTTGAAAGAAGTTGCAAGTGAAAGACCAAAATGTAGCAAACTTGGTTCTCTTATATAGTGAACCCAAATGCATTAGATCATGCAAAAATAGTCTACATGTGTTGCAAGATCATCCCAGGTGTCCCTAAGATGCTAAAAACCACCTATGGAGCCCCTGATTTTCGAATACCACTCAAATAAGGCGGTGCAACCGTTTTAACAGGCATGTGTCCAAAAAATCGCCCAGATGCAGTCCTTACGGACCGTAAGGCTTGGAGCTTACGGTCCGTAACCGTTTCCCTTATGGACCGTAAGGTTAGACCTTTACGGTCCGTAAGACTTCGCCAAAGGACAAAAATTAATTTTCTTTCAGGCTGTGACCATGCAACTATGACATCTCCGACTCTTGCGCTTTTTAATCAGTATGGGGACCATGAAGTCAGCCATTGCATGCCTAGCCATGCACTTACACAACTTGTATTCTTGTGGGAGGTTTTTAATGTCGGAAATACCAAGAAATTCAAATTGGATCCATGTCTAAGGTTGTAACCAATTTATTATTTAGGATACCCAGATTTATATACATAATTCAGATGTTGATTAAATATATCCTGGTTAGGGATTTATTAATAGGTCGCTCAAAGGTATAAATTATCATGTCGACGTTTTTAAATTCTACGGTACATCTTTATCTGGATCTGTTTTTATAACACGTTTGCATAACATGACACATGTCTTTATTTCACTCGACATGAATTTTCGAGGTGTTACAAAATTATAGATTATTCCCAGGAAAATCTAAGACAGCAATGTGAGTTTATCCCATTTTTGTTAACTGTTTTTACAAAACCTCACTTAATTAATTATATATTAAACAGTGATTGAGTATTTGTAAGAATACAATTATCATGAGTATGTTGGGGTTTTGTATACAAAATTTGTTACCACCTGGTCAAGGAGAAAATTTCCACAAGTCGGGTTCGACAGTACCATGGATGTTAATTGATATGTCTTGGAAACAAATATAATTGTGGGATCGCCCTCGATACTGTACAATGGGATTTTATTTAAACTTGATTAAACTGAGATTCACTCACCAGTATTTCCCATTGACAAATGTTTTTAAAACGCGTTTCAGGTAACAAACTGTGAAAGCCAAATAGAAGCCAGCTGTACAGCACTAAAGGCTTGGAAAAGAGGTAATAAAGTTACCAAAAATAAAATAGATGTTTTTATTTAATAAAATAGGATTTATTCCTATGAAAACGTGTGTATTACGAACTTGGGCTTTAACCCATTTGTTTAATGTTATAAAAATGTGGTTTTTTACTCCGATCCAATATTTCCAAACTACGGTCCTCAAGAAAATTTCCGCGGCCAAATTATACAATACGTGATACCACCGAAATTGGCTCGCGGCAGCCCGTTCCAGGGGATTTGGGATCGGGGGTTGCGACAGAAGGTGGTATCAGAGCTAAGCCACTGATTCAGCCACAGAAGTGTTCTGCTGACGTCAAAATTTAATCTGTTAGGAAATAAATTACAGAAATACGTGCATAACTGTATTTTATTGTTATGTGTTATTTGACTATTTGTTAGTTTACAGTATGAGCGACCAAGGACCATCTGACGCATATCGTCAGTTGTCTGGTTCGTCTAGAAGCGAAGGCACCTCCTCTTCTCAGCCTGCCCTCTCAGGGTACTCTGCTGATACGGAAGAAGGAATCTTTGTGTTTAAGGCTCAGTCAGAAGAGCCATTTCCTCAGAAAAAGAGGGGATGGTTCAGTCGAGGGGCGCACGAGCGTAGAAAACGTATGAAAAAGTTACAAGACCAGAGAGCACTAGCAGCAGCCAAGAGAGAGACAGATGCCTATGCCCAAGACATGATAAATAGGGGTATAGCCAATATTCACATCCTAGCCACCACAGCAGCTAACCCTAATCTGGAGCAAATAATAGCACCCCAACCACAACTGCCAATCCCTGACCAACCCATGGAGATAGAAAACCCTGAAAACCAAGTAGAGATGCATGACTTCAATCTGGAAGAAATACCTAGGGTACCAGCACCAAACCCTCTAGACCCAAATTACGACCCCTGGTGGGACGACAATAGGGACTATGTGCAACGTTACCCGATACATGAAGACATGCCTATGCCAAACATAGGAGCCTACCTAGGTTTGGATCCTTTAGATCCCTATTTCCACGACTAATACATTAGGGAGATTTTAGAAGATCCTTACCAATTCCAGGCACCTACACCCCCATATCAAGAACCCGCACCCCGGATTCCGAACTCAGTCCTAGAACCTGCACCCCCAATGAGTGTAGAAAACGTACAAGAACTTAGGACTTTTGGTGAGGAAATTCTAGAGAGTAGTTAACGAATGAGGCAGGTGGGAGTGCGACTCATCTGGAAGTATGACGAGCGTAATATGGATTTCTGGATGAATCCATATCCGTGAATGTGATGGTGAAACGGTAGTAGAAATAATAATAATAAAATAAAATGTGTGTGTATGGATGCCTACTACTATTAGTGTAATTCTTTTTCAGTTGGTATTGTAATTTTTATTTCAGTCCTGGTGTGTAATAGATGCATAATAGATGAATAGAGTAAAGTCGCAATGATCGACGCTTTTGGCTAAATTGCGTGTCATGTGATTGACTATATTAAATATTATTTTGTGATATTAATACGAGGTAACTGTTTAAAATTCAGATGGCCGACGAAGGAAATCAAGGAAATCTGAATAACGATAACCAGAGTAACATTAACGTGGTTAATGAGAATCCGAGCATCAATAACAATGGAAACCAAATGGATAATAGTGCAGTTCAACACATAGTGGCACAAGGAATTATAGATGCAATGCCATTTATTATTCAAACGGTTCAAGAAGAGAATAATAAAAGTAAACATAGCAGTAAGCGATCAATTGAACCAGAAAATAGCGTGAACAATGGACCCATACTTCAGGTGCCCATTCCCAAAAGAAGAAGAACCATGCCTTATGGTTGTTCTTATAAGGAATTCTGGTCCTGCAAACCAATAGAATTCTCGGGCAATGAAGGACCCATTGTAGTTCTACGCTGGATAGAAAAGACTGAGGTTGTTTTGAAAATAAGCAAGTGTGCTGAAGAAGACAAAGTAATGTTTGCTTCTAATCTGTTTAAGAACTCAACCTTAGAATGGTGGAACACTATCCTCCAATCAAAAGGAAGTGACAGGGTTTACAACATGAAATGGGAAGAATTTAAGAATATGGTAGAAAGGAAATTCTGCCCTCCCAATGAAAAGGAACATATAGCAAATAAGTTCCTAAACTTAAGAACGACCGGGGTAGATAGTAAGGGTTATACTACCACATTCTTTGAATATGCTAGAATAGTACCAACCCTTGCATCACCTGAACCAATATTAATCTCCCGTTACATCTGGGGATTAATCGGTGAGATTAGACATGTAGTCAAGGCAGCTAGACCTCAAACTATAGAAGAAGCTGTAGAACTAGCAAATACCTTGACAGATGAATTAATCCGTACTAGAGAAGAAGAACAGATGAGAAACCTAACCCAAAGGCTTACTCAAGAATTCTGTTATGGGAATTACAATCGTAGGAATGTGGGTTCAACCTCTGCACCATTCTGCAAGGTCTGCAAGAAAAAGCATTCGGGAAAATGCTCCACTCTTTGCAATTTCTGCAAGATGCCAGGACACAAGGAAGAAGATTGCAGGAGAAAATCCAGTAATGGACTGTGCTTCAACTGTGGAGAGAAAGGTCATATCAGGCTAAACTGCCCAAAATTGCCTCCAGCTATGAACAACAGGAACACTAAAAATGCTAGAGCATTCGTTCTGACTGCAGATGAAGCTAAGATGATTCCAGACGTGATAGCTGGTACGTTTTTAGTTAATGATGTTTTTGCTAAAGTATTATTTGACTCTGATGCGAACCAAAGTTTTATTAATACTTCGTTTTGCAAACTTCTAAATCAGTCATTAACTAAACTACCACAAGAATGTCTAGTAGAGACAGCTAATGGAGAAACTGTTAGGATTTCTAAAATCTTGCAGGGAGCAAGAATAGAAATTTTAAATCAAAAGTTTATTACAAACCTTTATCCCATGAATCTGGCAGGATTTGATGTCGTTTTAGGAATGGATTGCTTAATAGCCAATAAAGCCAGTATTTTATCTGATCAAAAGTCAATCAAAGTAAATTCACCAAAAGGTAAAACGATCACAATTAAAGGAGATAAACCATCTAGATCCACAAAATTCAACTCTGTGATGAAAACTGCAAGTTATACAAGAAAAGGTTCTATAGTGTATTTGATTTCCATAATCACTAACACTAAAGGAAAAGAACTAAAAGACATTCCAGTTGTGTCTCAGTTTTCAGATGTATTTCCAGAAGATTTACCAGGACTACCTCCAGATAGAGAACTTGAATTCAGAATTCACCTGCTACCAGGAACTGCACCAATTGCCAAAGCACCTTACCGTTTGGCACCCGCAGAAAAGCAGGAACTGAAGAAACAATTAGACGAATTGTTAGAGAAAGGATTCATACAACCAAGCTCATCACCATGGGGAGCGCCAATACTGTTCGTTAAAAAGAATGATGGATTGGTGCGTATGTGTATTGACTACCGTGAATTGAACAAGGTCACGATTAAGAATCGGTACCCATTACCGAGAATCGATGATCTATTCGATCAACTGCAAGGAGCTCGATTTAAGGTCAGGATATCATCAATTAAAGGTACAGGAAGAGGAGATTCCTAAGACCGCTTTCAGAACAAGGTATGGCCATTATGAATTTACTATCGTGCCATTTGGTTTAACCAATGCCCCAGCAACATTTATGGACATGATGAACCGAATATGTAAGCCATATTTGGATAAATTCATAATTGTCTTCATAGATGATATTTTAATTTACTCTAAGAGTAAAGAGGATCATACAAAGCATTTGCACACACTTTTAAGTCTATTAAGAAAAAAAAAGCTTTATGCTAAATTTTCAAAGTGAGAGTTTTGGCTAGAACAGGTACAATTTCTTGGATACTAAGCCAATCATGAAGGAATTCATGTGGATCCAACAAAAATCGAGGCGATTACCAAATGGAAAACCCCTGAATCACCAACCGAGGTTAGAAGTTTCTTAGGATTAGCCGGTTATTATAGAAGATTTATTCGAGATTTCTCTAGAATAGCCATTCCTTTAACTAAGTTAACCTGTAAATCCATTAAGTTTGAATGGGGACCAAAGCAAGAAGAAGCATTTAGAATTCTTAAGCAAAGATTAACTAATACACCAATACTAGCGTTACCAGAAGGAACTAAAGACTTTGTAGTCTATTGTGATGCTTCTAAGTTAGGTTATGGATGTGTATTAATGCAACGCCAAAAGGTTATAGCATACGCGTCTCGACAACTTAAGAATCATGAAGAAAATTATTCAACCCATGATCTATAACTAGGAGCTATAATTTTTGCCATTAAGATTTGGAGACATTATCTTTATGGTAGTAAGTTTACCATATTCACTGATTATAAGAGTTTAAGGTATGTTTTCTGGCAGAAAGAGTTGAATATGAGAAAAAGACCCTGGATAGAGATGCTTAGTGATTATGATTGTGATATCCAGTACCATAAAGGAAAAGCAAATGTAGTGGCAGATGCTTTAAGTCGAAAGTATCATGAAAAGCCAAAAAGGATACGTTCTCTTAAATTAAATCTACAAGTGGATTTAAATGATCAAATCAGAAAAGCACAAGAATCAGTAATCAAGGATGATACTGAAAAACTAAAAGGTATGATTAAGGAATTAGAACAAGGAACAGATGGAATTTGGAGATTTCGTGAAAAGAGAATGTGGATACCTATATTAGGAAACCTACGTCATCGTATATTAGAAGAAGCCCATAAGTCCAAGTATACAATGCACCCGGGAAATGATAAAATGTACCAGGATTTAAGGAAAAATTTCTGGTGGATAGGAATGAAGAAAGACATAGCAGCCTACGTTTCTAAATGTTTAACTTGTTCACAAGTTAAAGCTGAACACCAGAAACCCTCAGGTTTGTTACAACAGCTAGAAATGCTAGTGTGGAAATAAGAATTAATAACAATGGATTTTGTTACTAAATTACCCAAAACAAGGAAAGGTAATGATACAATCTGGGTGATTGTGGATAGGCTAACCAAGTCAGCTCACTTCCTACCAATGAAGGAAACTTTCAGTATGGAACAACTAGCTAAATTGTATGTAAATGAAATTGTTTCATTACATGGAATTCCTTTATCAATTGTTTCTGATAGAAATAGCCGATTTACCTCTCATTTTTGGTCAAGTTTCCAAAAGGCAATGGGAACCAAGATTAATTTGAGCACAACTTACCATCCTCAAACAGACGGACAAAGTGAAAGGACAATTCAGACGATGGAAGACATGCTTAGAGCTTGTGTAATTGATTTCAGAGGTAATTGGGAAGATCACTTACCTTTAATAGAATTTTCTTATAATAATAGTTATCACACAAGTATCAACGCTGCACCATTCGAAGCACTTTATGGACGAAAGTGCCGAACCCCAGTCTGTTGGGCAGAAATTAGGGAAAAGCAACTATCTGGACCTGAGATAGTACAAGAAACAACCGACAAGATTATTCAAGTCAAGGGACGATTAAAAGCAGCACGTGATCGACAGAAGAGCTATGCCGATAACCGACGCAAGCCATTGGAATTTCAAGTAGGAGACAAAGTATTGTTGAAAGTCTCTCCTTGGAAAGGAGTAGTAAGATTCATCATAAGAGGAAAGGTAAGTCCCAGGTATGTTGGACCTTTTGAGATTATTAGAAGAATAGGACCTGTAGCTTATCAGCTACACCTGCCAAAGAAAATGGCAGGAATACGTGATGTATTTCATGTATCAAATCTCAAGAAATGCTTAGCCGATGAATCTCTAATAGTACCTCTTAAGGATTAGAGGTAAATGAACAACTCAAATTTGTAGAAAGGCCTCTACAGATTGAAGACAGGAAAGTCAATGTCACACCCCGACCACGTAGAACATACAAAACGTGGCGGAAATGTCGGGGAGTGTTGTAACAGAATTAATTGTTTCAAATCCATGGCAATTGAAGTTTCGTTTTATTGATTAAAAGTGTTACAATGTCTTAACAAACAAATAAATACAACATAATTAACTAGTCTTGCATCTTTTATTGTCACTAAAGCCCAAGTCTGCCTATGTGTATCTTGATCATCTTATGCAACAGCTCCTGAAAAAACACATGTGAAAATAGGTACGTCAGCATAAAAATGCCTGTGAGATACATAGGTTTTGTGAAAATAGGTTTCATGACTTATGTTTGAGAAAATGTTTAGTCATGAACCTTGTAATTTGCTTTGTCTTGTAAATCATTTGAAAAACAATGAGTTCAGATGATATGTATAAATAAGTGAATAATGTATGGTTAAATGAATAACCATGTAAACTGAGTTTGTATAAGATAAGTTGCTTGTAGAACAATGTATTGTGAAAAGTATGTTATTTGTATAAAATGTTATATGTATCAAACTGAAATGATTCAAATAACGCTACGATATATGTAATACCATACAAACACTTATATATAGGAAGTACCAGCGGCGTATCCACCATGCTTGTATCATATTACACACGCATCGTTACTTAATCACTTAATCAAACCAAACCATCAAGGTGTAAAATGTTCATGTCTAATGTAAATCATGTAATATGTATCCAAAACGTAAGCCTGTGATGAATAACAAATGTACTAAGTACGCGACAATAGACATACGTAGCATGTGACCTGTACTACGTATACAACAATAGACATACGTAGCATGTGACCTGTACTACGTATACAACAATAGACATACGTAGCATGTGACCTGTACTACGTATACAACAATAGACATACGTAGCATATAATGTAATGTAAAACGATGTACTAAGTAATGCACACAATGGGCACACCTATCATGAAATGTAATGAAATCATGTACTATAAAGTACTAACGAACATAGCATGTATATGATGTGAAAACAGGAAAGCATGAAAGTAACAAGTAGGCACATGTGTTTCACCCCAAAACAGTTTGGAAAACAGTAAAAGAGGGGTCTATGTACTCACTTGAGATTTCTTAGTAGTCCTTGAGTAACAACCAAACAATGCTAGAGATCTCGGAATCAAACGGCACCTAATATAGGTAACTATGTTAATAACCGGACCTAAATCGGAAGATCTGATAGAATGAGGGTTTGTAAACCAAACGAGTATAGAGACTCGTGTCATATGGTTTATCAAAGCCTACATGCTAAATGAAACCTAACCTAATAGTTTACGACCCATTACGACCCGTTTAGGTAGCTTATACTACTTTAACGCGTCGTGCGCGTGAAACGCGTTCGGACCGTCTAACTAGTCCTATGACAAGTGTTATATGCCTAAACACGTTACATAATCAGTTATGTGACAAAGGTTTAGGTTACATATGCTTAATTACCAATTATACATGAAAAGGGTATTCTGGTAATTTACCTAAGGCATATAAACTACCTATCATACAACTACTCATACGAAGCGACCATAAGGTATAACCTCGGAAGGTTATTCCCTATATACTATGGTCACCTAATGTATTTGGTCGGATCCTAATGATCGACCAAATGGGTCGGGTTCGAGGTATAAGAGATTTATTAGATCGCTTACCCTACGACCCTAGACAACGTGGTAATTAGTAGGCATAGTCCCAAGGGACTATAACCAACGTGATTACACTCACGTTGCGAAGTTCAAACGAACTTCGCATTGACCATAAACTGTTCAACGCAGAAAGTCAAACAAAGTTTGACTTTCAGACTCGAAAGACTCGAAAAGCAATAAAAGAACGAAAGAATACTTACGAAGGGTCCCCGAATGCTAATCTCGATCCCAGAACTCAGGTATGAAACAATGGTTTCAACTTAGAGCTCTCAAATCCAGATTCTTGTGAGAAATGAGGTTGGGGTGGATGGGTATTTATAGGAATACCCGAACCGTTAGGATCGTTTCATGGAAACCGTGCCTAGATCTCACCCGTACACTTGTCGGAATGTTATGGTGACTAAATTGGCCACTCACCATAGGGTATCCACATGTGGCAAGGGATTAAGGAGTGGATAACAGCTGCAAACAGGCTGTTTGTAGCTGTTAATGCATCGAATCTGGTCCCGAAAGTGCAAAACTGAGTTTTCTGTCCAGTTAAGGCACTCGTGTAGCGCGACTGCATACGCCCATAGGGCTCGCGCTACGCCACTGCCCCCTGTTTCAGAAATGTTTCAAAACTGACAGAAATGGTCCCTGCACGTGTTTAAGGCCTTTTTCGATGCGTTTGAACCCCGTTAACCTCATTTCAAGGCTCTAAAATGAAGTTAAAGTATAGGGAACTCAAAACATGCTCAAAAATATGCCGGATGTTGGTTCGTTTGGTCGTACGAACGCGATGTTCGCTTAATTACGACGGAATGCGCATTAGCGCGAAAAACGATCCAAATGACGTGACGAATGGATTTTTCTTATGCCGAACACTAAAATAAAATATTTTAGTGCTTTCATAAATTTTTGGATGTCCAGATGTATTCAGAACGTAAGATATGCGCGAAAGTGCAAACTTGTGCACTTTTTGACACTTTTAGTCCCTGAATGACACAAAAGTTTATTTTAGCATACCGAACACCTCAAAGCCTATTTCTAAGCTATGTGAAGGATATTTATGGTATGTTTAACTTATGGTCAGGCTCCGGAATGTCTGTTACAGTTCAAATTGGCATACTTTCGCAGTTTGTCAACTTTAGTCGCTGTAAACGATTTAAATTGATTTCACCACACCAAACCTTCCAAAACTTATATCTAAGTTATGTAAAGGTTATTTAAGGTGTGTTAAGCCTATTTCGCTATTCCGGAGTGTTTGTTGGATTAAACTGGTTATATCTACACATCAGAGCGCATATAACCCTCCAGAAAGCGATTTAAAGCTTGAAATCGAACAAGAGTCGATATGTGCATACGATACACATATTTTTACAAATCCCAAGTATGAAATACAATATTTCATTGGTTTGGCATTTGATTGATGGTTGGAGTGACACAGGTGTCACAGTCTCCCCTACTTTAGGAAATTTCGTCCCGAAATTAATTCGTAGGAGTCTATCTGTGGCTTTGTGTGAAGTAACCATCAAAGATAAGCAAGGCATAATCCTGTTATTTCTCTTTAACGGACATTTTTCAGAATTGAAAAATGAACGGAGTTATTTTCAACAGGCATTCTTCAGAAATGAAAATGAACGAAATGAGTCTTTTTCCACAACCTCTTCAGAACCGAAAATGAACAAAATGAGTCATTTTCCACAACCTCTTTAGAACCGAAAATGAACAAAATGAGTCATTTTCCACCATTTCTTCGGAACCGAAAATGAACGAGAAGAGTCATTTTCCACCACTTCTTCAGAACCGAAAATGAACGAAATGAGTCTTTTTCCACAACCTCTTCAGAACCGAAAATGAACAAAATGAGTCATTTTCCACCATTTCTTCAGAACCGATAATGAACGAGAAGAGTCATTTTCCACCACTTCTTCAGAACCGAAAATGAACGAAAAGAGTCATTTTCCACCATTTCTTCAGAACCGAAAATGAACGAGAAGAGTCATTTTCCACCACTTCTTCAGAACCGAAAATGAACGAAAAGAGTCATTTTCCACCATTTCTTCAGAACCGAAAATGAACGAGAAGAGTCATTTTCCACCACTTCTTCAGAACCGAAAATGAACGAAAAGAGTCATTTTCCACCATTTCTTCAGAACCGAAAATGAACGAAAAGAGTCATTTCCACCATTTCTTCAGAACCGAAAATGAACGAGAAGAGTCATTTTCCAGACACACGACCAAACTAGCTGTGGTTTCCGTGCACTGAATTCCATAATTATGTATGCATCCATAATTACGCAATTCCTTGCATAGGCCGCACAATTTGTTTGTAACGTGAAGGGGAGGAAAAATCGAACCTGTCATGAGTGTGACTAGGCTATCATAGGGTCCTTTTAATTAGATCGACAAATGATCCTTTTAATTAGGCCATTAAGGAGTCCTTTCAGCTATCTCATCAGATGATATTCCTAACCAGATTTTTTTTTGGATCAATCTGTTTACCTAGACCACTCAAGGGTCTAATCATGGAATAGTACAATATAATCCAAGGGTCTTTACTATTATGTAAAAGCCCATTGAGGATTTAATATAGTACCTTTGGATATCCTACCATGAATCCCTTATACGAAGATATGGAAGATTCTACGAGGATTTGGATGACAAAAACTTGGATTACTCAAAAACATAAAAGGAAACACATAAGCACATAATCACATAGTTGTTTAACTTGGTTATTGATTTGTTATCTTTGGACGCGGATACTTAAAGCACACCAGGAATCTAATTCGTGGATTTCATTTGGCACTTTAATCATTTCAAGAATCCATCCATGAAGATAGGATGATCTACCAAAAATTCGATTTTCGTTTTCAGGAAAACGCAATACGCGAATTAAGGTATACAATAATTTAGGACATACGGAAATACCCTTGGGTACCCTATTAAAAATTTATAGTGGTACTTGGGGTATTCGTACAGAATTATAACTTGCACCTTGCACTTCGTCTCTTTGCAAGAGACGGGTACTTAGGATCTTTGTGTAAAACGTAAGAGATTGTAAAATGGAAGAATTTTGGGGGTAGTCTGTTCTTCAAGGAATGCGGTTCCTTGATTGTGGGTATTGTAGGGGATATGTTGTTTATACATACAATCACATAAATACATTGCAATGTAAATAAAAAGATTTATTTATTAACAATGATAACAACTGTTTCATGGACCTTGACAACAAAAGAAAATAATACATAAGATGTGATTATTTCTAAAGAGTGTTGTCTTCTAGTCGGTCAGATGCTCATCTCTGTGCTGGATTAGCATTAGCACGCTTTGGGCAATTTCTTCGGAAATGTCCCATCTCGCCACACTTGTAGCAAGAACCTGGTGGAAAGCGAGCTCGAGCAGGTTTATTGTTAGCTTGATTTGGTGCAACTGCTGCTACACAAACTTTTGCTGTATGACCTTTACATCCACAAATTTGGCATTCGCGGCACTTCACATTAACATGATGATAAAGGTTACATTTGTTGCACAAGGGTGAAGTTCCATTGTATGGCTTCCTGGTACGGGGTTTAGCTGGTTGGTTGGGGGCGGCTTGATCGTTGTGAGTAACCATGGCAAAGTTCTGAGAAGCCTTTTGCTTCTTTGACCGCTCAAGGGATCCAGTCTGTTCATCCATGGTCTTTGATTCCTCGAGCAGTTTCTTGTCACCCTTTCGGAAAAGCTTACGTTTCCTGATCTGAGATTCAGTCAAAGTTGCAGATAGCTCAATGGCCTGCCTAACCGTAGTGGGGTTACTACCGGTAACAATGTCTTAAACTGAGTCAGGGAGACCATCAATGTATTTTTCGATTGCCTTATCCAAAGGCGTGACCATGGTAGGACACAACAGGCTCAGCTCCTCATATCGATCGGTGTATGCTCGATGTTCGCCGCTGTCTTGCTTAAGGTCATCGAATTCCCTTTCCAATGCCCTGATCTCGTGACGAGGACAGAATTCCTTCATCATCAGTGCTCTAAGTTCTTCCCATGTTTGAGCCAGTGCCACATCGGCACCCCTATCTCTCACCACACCGTTCCACCACGTCAAAGCTCGTTTCTCAAAGACACTAGATGCGAAATCTACCTTTCGCTCATTTGGACATTGTACATGCCTGAAGGTGCTCTCTAGACTCTCGAACCATTGCAGAAGTGCAGTCGCTCCTTGAGACCCAGAAAACTTTGATGGCTTGGCCGAGTTGAACGTCTTGAAGCTGCAGAGGGCATTATTGTTGTTGATAGCTTGGTAACATTGAGCAACGACGTTCGGGATTGCAGCAGTCATTTGCTGTGTAATGACAGCTGCCAGTTCGTCAATAGATACCGGGTTTTAGCGTCGTGGAGGCATTCTAAAAGAGGAGAACATGAAAGTAAACGAGTGAGAGAATTAGACGAAATGAATGAGATGAAACAAATCTGATGAAAGCAAGGATAGTGGTCATTTGTTTGTTACTACAAAGTAACAAACGACCCTGGTGATTTATCAAAGTAAATAGGTCAAAAATAATGTATCGCGAAGACATGCTCGCCTATAAGTGAACACTCATCCCAAGAATTCCCAGGTAAGCACAACTGGTCTCGCGTCTGATGAGATGTATACGAAGTGCTTGCCTAGACAGATAACCCAGAATACAGGCATTCACCCTTCCAGTTTGCCCGTGTTCACATTATTTAAAACCCAAAACCTTGACGAGATTTTTTTTTGAAAATTCAAAGGGGGTTCAAAACCATATAACAGAGGGTTCAAAACCTTACAATCAATCATCCTAGAACAGATGATTAGTTTTCAAAGCGGTTTTGAAATTTATGTTCTTGTTGTGGTCGTCGCCTAAGGATAGGTGACGGTATTGTTTTATGACTAAACGCAAGTAAACTCGCGTTAGGGTCCTAAGAAGGTTATAGACTAGGTCAAAGCATTACTAATAACCTAATTCCCTATAACCATTGGCTCTGATACCATCTTTTCTGTCACACCCCGACCACGTAGAACATACAAAACGTGGCGGAAATGTCGGGGAGTGTTGTAACAGAATTAATTGTTTCAAATCCATGGCAATTGAAGTTTCGTTTTATTGATTAAAAGTGTTACAATGTCTTAACAAACAAATAAATACAACATAATTAACTAGTCTTCCATCTTTTATTGTCACTAAAGCCCAAGTCTGCCTATGTGTATCTTGATCATCTTATGCAACAGCTCCTGAAAAAACACATGTGAAAATAGGTACGTCAGCATAAAAATGCCTATGAGATACATAGGTTTTGTGAAAATAGGTTTCATGACTTATGTTTGAGAAAATGTTTAGTCATGAACCTTGTAATTTGCTTTGTCTTGTAAATCATTTGAAAAACAATGAGTTCAGATGATATGTATAAATAAGTGAATAATGTATGGTTAAATGAATAACCATGTAAACTGAGTTTGTATAAGATAAGTTGCTTGTAAAACAATGTATTGTGAAAAGTATGTTATTTGTATAAAATGTTATATGTATCAAACTGAAATGATTCAAATAACGCTACGATATATGTAATACCATACAAACACTTATATATAGGAAGTACCAGCGGCGTATCCACCATGCTTGTATCATATTACACACGCATCGTTACTTAATCACTTAATCAAACCAAACCATCAAGGTGTAAAATGTTCATGTCTAATGTAAATCATGTAATATGTATCCAAAACGTAAGCCTGTGATGAATAACAAATGTACTAAGTACGCGACAATAGACATACGTAGCATGTGACCTGTACTACGTATACAACAATAGACATACGTAGCATGTGACCTGTACTACGTATACAACAATAGACATACGTAGCATGTGACCTGTACTACGTATACAACAATAGACATACGTAGCATGTGACCTGTACTACGTATACAACAATAGACATACGTAGCATGTGACCTGTACTACGTATACAACAATAGACATACGTAGCATATAATGTAATGTAAAATGATGTACTAAGTAATGCACACAATGGGCACACCTATCATGAAATGTAATGAAATCATGTACTATAAAGTACTAACGAACATAGCATGTATATGATGTGAAAACAGGAAAGCATGAAAGTAACAAGTAGGCACATGTGTTTTACCCCAAAACAGTAAAAGAGGGGTCTATGTACTCACTTGAGATTGCTTAGTAGTCCTTGAGTAACAACCAAACAATGCTAGAGATCTCGGAATCAAACGGCACCTAATATAGGTAACTATGTTAATAACCGGACCTAAATCGGAAGATCTGATAGAATGAGGGTTTGTAAACCAAACGAGTATAGAGACTCATGTCATATGGTTTATCAAAGCCTACATGCTAAATGAAACCTAACCTAATAGTTTACGACCCATTACGACCCGTTTAGGTAGCTTATGCTACTTTAACGCGTCGTGCGCGTGAAACGCGTTCGGACCGTCTAACTAGTCCTATGACAAGTGTTATATGCCTAAACATGTTACATAATCAGTTATGTGACAAAGGTTTAGGTTACATATGCTTAATTACCAATTATACATGAAAAGGGTATTCTAGTAATTTACCTAAGGCATATAAACTACCTATCATACAACTACTCAAACAAAGCGACCATAAGGTATAACCTCGGAAGGTTATTCCCTATATACTATGGTCACCTAATGTATTTGGTCGGATCCTAATGATCGACCAAATGGGTCGGGTTCGAGGTATAAGCAATTTATTAGATCGCTTACCCTACGACCCTAGACAACGTGGTAATCAGTAGGCATAGTCCCAAGGGACTATAACCAACGTGATTACACTCACGTTGCGAAGTTCAAACGAACTTCGCATTGACCATAAACTGGTCAACGCAGAAAGTCAAACAAAGTTTGACTTTCAGACTCGAAAGACTCGAAAAGCAATAAAAGAACGAAAGAATACTTACGAAGGGTCCCCGAATGCTAATCTCGATCCAAGAACTCAGGTATGAAACAATGGTTTCAACTTAGAGCTCTCAAATCCAGATTCTTGTGAGAAATGAGGTTGGGGTGGATGGGTATTTATAGGAATACCCGAACCGTTAGGATCGTTTCATGGAAACCGTGCCTAGATCTCACCCGTACACTTGTTGGAATGTTATGGTGACTAAATTGGCCACTCACCATAGGGTATCAACATGTGGCAAGGGATTAAGGAGTGGATAACAGCTGCAAACAGGCTGTTTGTAGCTGTTAATGCATCGAATCTGGTCCCGAAAGTGCAAAACTAAGTTTTCTATCCAGTTAAGGCACTCGCGTAGCGCGACTGCATAGGCCCTTAGGGCTCGCGCTACGCCACTGCCCCCTGTTTCAGAAATGTTTCAAAACTGACAGAAATGGTCCCTGCACGTGTTTAAGGCCTTTTTCGATGCGTTTGAACCCCGTTAACCTCATTTCAAGGCTCTAAAATGAAGTTAAAGTATAGGGAACTCAAAACATGCTCAAAAATATGCCGGATGTTGGTTCGTTTGGTCGTACGAACGCGATGTTCGCTTAATTACGACGGAATGCGCATTAGCGCGAAAAACGATCCAAATGACGTGACGAATGGATTTTTCTTATGTTGAACACTAAAATAAAATATTTTAGTGCTTTCATAAATTTTTGGATGTCCAGATGTATTCAGAACGTAAGATATGCGCGAAAGTGCAAACTTGTGCACTTTTTGACATTTTTAGTCCCTGAACGACACAAAAGTTTATTTTAGCATACCG
Organism: Helianthus tuberosus; assembly: GCA_030545235.1. Lineage (NCBI taxonomy): Eukaryota > Viridiplantae > Streptophyta > Magnoliopsida > Asterales > Asteraceae > Helianthus > Helianthus tuberosus. The sequence continues at coordinate 14,127 of JARYGA010004386.1, read as the reverse complement.
AACACCTCAAAGCCTATTTCTAAGCTATGTGAAGGATATTTATGGTATGTTTAACTTATGGTCATGCTCCGGAATGTCTGTTACAGTTCAAATTGGCATACTTTCGCAGTTTGTCAACTTTAGTCCCTGTAAACGATTTAAATTGATTTCACCACACCAAACCTTCCAAAACTTATATCTAAGTTATGTAAAGGTTATTTAAGGTGTGTTTAGCCTATTTCGCTATTCCGGAGTGTTCGTTGGATTAAACTGGTTATATCTACACATCAGAGCGCATATAACCCTCCAGAAAGCGATTTAAAGCTTGAAATCGAACAAGAGTCGATATGTGCATACGATACACATATTTTTACAAATCCCAAGTATGAAATACAATATTTCATTGGTTTGGCATTTGATTGATGGTTGGAGTGACACAGGTGTCACAGTCAAGAACCTCAAGCATAAGAGATTAGTTCTGGTCAAAGTGATGTGGGACTCCAAAAGAGGACCTGAGTACACATGGGAGCCTGAATCTAAAATGCAAAGGAAATATCCACACTTGTTCCAGTAGATCTCGAGGACGAGCTCTAAAACAAGGTGTAGAGGATATAACAACCCTCAAAAAAACCGACACCCTCATAATTTTTCCGACACCCTAATATATTTTAAATATTCAAAAATATCCCAAAATACACCCCGTATGTGAAAACCGAGCCCGAAATACAGTATAGCATTCAAAATAAATAAAAAAAAGAAAATTTAAGTTGAGGCGGGCCGCGTAAACCCCACCTCAACCTTGACGCGGGCCACGTGAACTAAAAAACCTGGCAAAGCCCGGTGCGGCCACGTGGCCCAACACCCGGCAGACCTATGTGATGACCCAGCCCAGCTACGCGTTTACCAGGTTTGACGCGGGCCGCGTAACCCTTAGCTTACATTTATGCGGGCCGCGACAAAGTGAGAAATCATCACTATAAGTAAAGGCCATCAGATCTTCAGTCGAACTCGCTCACAAACGTTTCTTTTCTCTCAAATCTGAATAGTAGGCTTATTATACGGGTATTATACCCCCCTAATTAGCGAAGTTCTACTCCGTTGTAAGTATTATAACCCCTGGATACGTATTAGATACGCTGCCCGATTGATCTAGGGTTCCGTAACGGCTGTCGTGGTTCTGCCCGACGTAGTCGTTGGAATGCCGTCTCGGGGAGGGTATTACTAATGTTAAACTGGGTTATTATACTAACGCGTGTGCATTTGTGTAAATTATAGATTATTCCCAGGAAACCCTTACGAAAAGTCTAAGACAGCAATGTGAGTTTATCCGATTTTTGTTAACGGTTTTTACAAAACCTCATTTAATTAATTATATATTAAATAGTGATTGAGTATTTGTAAGAATATAATTATCATGAGTATGTTGGGCTTTTGTATACAAAATTTGTTACCACCTGGTCAAGGAGTAACATTTCCACAAGTCGGGTTCGACAGTACCAAGGATGTTAATTGATATGTCTTGGAAACAAATATAATTGCGGGATCGCCCTTAATACTGTACAATGGGATTTTATTTAAACTTAATTAAACTGGGATTCACTCACCTGTATTTCCCACTAACAAATGTTTTTAAAACGCGTTTCAGGTAACAAACTGTGAAAGCCAAATAGATGCCAGCTGGACAGCACTGAAGGCTTGGAAAAGTGACAATAAAGTTTCTTAAAATTAAGTAGATGTTTTTATTAAATAAAATTGGATTTATTCCTATGAAAACAGGTGTATTACGAACTTGGGTTTTAACCCATTTGTTTAATGTTATAAAAATGTGGTATTTTACTCTGATTCAATATTTCCTAACTACGGTCCTGAAGAAAATTTCCTCTGCCAAATTAGACAATACGTGATACCACTGAAACTGGCTCGCGGCCGCGCGTTCCCGGGGATTTGGGATCGGGGATTGCGACAATTTCCGTGCTGGGATGGTTTAGTGCATTCACGTTTATAGTGACCCCTTTCTCCAGAGTTAAAGATAGTAACCGCACTTTTGTCGAATCCGTACTTGGTATCCTTCTTGCTTTCCAAACTGGTTCTTCCGGTCTTTTCCATAAACTCCCTTGCTCGTCTTACCGCACTAGAAAATGCCCATTTTATGTCCATTAATTCCATCTTTTCTTTATCAATTTGCATATAGTCTTCATTTGTCGAATTGATGTTTCCAGTTTGACCGTCTACCAACCCATTATAAGAGCTTACCAAAGTATTCAAAAGTTCCATATGCTCTTTGGCAACTTCTACACTTACCTTAGAAAAATTTGAAGTATCTAAACGAACGGTGTTTCGGTTTCATGATGAACGGGCATAAACGTTGAATGGATAATTGATGTGGTAAATGCGGTCCATAAAAACTAACCTAACCTAGACACTCTAGTTTTAAATTTACAAACTAAGACTCTCTAAATGCTAGACCACTTACAGGAAAGTGTACTAGTCGTACATAGTAAAGTTTAATGAAGTCCAAGTATTGAACCCACGAGACACTAGTGACGCTAACTAGACTCTAACTCAACTAATTACTTAACTAGTTTTTTTTGTTTTTTGAGGTTTGTTTTATAATTAAATAAACTAATATCCTAAATTAACTAAGGGTTTAAACTACCACGACGTAGGCTCAAGGCTACTAAGATGAAATCAAGGATGAGGAAGTTCTACGCAGGTTTGGAATCCTATATGTGACTCTTGGTTTTCTCTCGGAAATGGTAACTATGATGGAACCAGGTTCTAAGGATATGACACTTTACAACTAAAGATAGGGTGAATCTCCTCCCGGTCTCATCAACTTCTCTTAAGGATCCTGAAGGTCAAATAAAGCTCACTGGAATGGGTTGGATCACCTATCGGTCTCTCCAACAATACTAAAATATCCAAAACTTAGATCTCCTCCCGGTCTCACTAATCACAATTCACCATAGAGTGTACGGGGTAACCTAAAAACACTTGACAAGACTTAGAAAAGCAAATAATAATAGGGAATTTAGTCAGATCTCCTCCCGGTCTCACTGCACCCAAACACTTAGCACCAAAGACAACCCTAATTACTATTTCTCTTAACAAGTGATAGAATCTTCTAGTCATCTCTCCCAATGATCCGTTTTCCATAAAGATGAACCCTTCGAACTCTTTCTTCAATAAGTCATGTCGAATCTTTCTCGAAGCTGCATTTCCTTCCCCCTAGCTTGTAAGGTATCCCATAAATTCTTAGTTGTTGTGCAATAAACAAATTGATGGTAGATGTATTTATCAAGCACTTGAGTGAGAATGGCAAAGCTTTCTTATCTAAATCATAATCCTTTTTAGCTTGTTCAGCCAAATTAGCTAATGATGTGGGATTCGATCCAGATTCTTCAAGCACTTCATTGTAAGGAGTTGTGAAACAAGTCCACAGTTCGGTATTCTGACCAAGCACATACGTGTGGAACCTACCTTTCCACCAAGGATAATGGTTAATGTGATTAGCCGATATCATAGCGGAGTGAGATGGCATAAGAGATTAAACCCAAGATGTTCCAGTATTTTGTGGAGGGGAGGTACCGCTCGAAGTACCATTGACACTCCAATCACATCGATTAGTAGACATATTGACTAGTACTAAGATGGTAAAAATAAATTTTGAAAATGTAAAGGTTATGGTCAATACATAATATCGAGAATAAGCTCCAAAACTCTCTCAAAATACACTATTGCAGAATAAGATCTAGCATGCTGTATTTATATGCCATACAGCAGGGGGACACGCGAAATATAAATGGATAACACGGAACAAATACGAAACAACTAATCATAATGCACAGTATATGTTTCGTGTAACACACGAACCACACATGTGTATGTTTCATGTAACCACACATGTTTGGTGATGTATTGTTTGGTGTCCAACACACATGTTTCATGATGTATTGTTTCATGTCCAATATATTACTTCGCGTGTTTACATAATCATAACTAACATAGTGTTGCCAAGTCAAACAGGAGGATGTTTGACTTCGTCAACTTACAACCAAACAACTAAATATAAACATAGAAGAAGAGATTTACATGGAACAACCTGAAGGTTTTTACGCCCCAGGTCAAGAGGGTAAAGTTTGTAAACTCGTCAATTCTTTATATGGCTTGAATCAAGTTCCAAAGCAATGGCACCAAAAAGTTGGTCATGCCATGATTGACAATGGTTTCAAAATAAATGAGTGTGACAAATGTGGTTATTTCAAGACACAAATGAAGGTTATGTGATCTTATGCCTCTATGTAGATGATATGCTTATCATTGGTAGTAATGATAAAATGATCAAAGCTACTAAAAGCATGTTGAAAGCGAGATTTGACATGAAAGACATGGGTTTAGCGGATGTGATTCTTGGAGTAAAAATCATTAGAATCCAAGATAGTCTTGTGTTAAGTCAATCTCACTATGTGGATAAGATTCTTGAAAATTTCAATTCGGGAGATACGAGTGTAGCTCGAACTCCAGTTGATACCTCCCAACATCTAACGAAAAATAGATGAGAGTAAGTTGCTCAATTAGAGTACTCAATAATTATTGGCAGCCTAATGTATCTAATGACATGTACTAGACCCGACTTGGCATGCGTGGTGAGTAGGCTAAGTAGATATACTAACAATCCAAGTCATGAACATTGGAAAAGTATAACAAGCGTGCTTAGATACATAAGATATTATGGGATGCATTATACCCGACAACCAACAGTGATTGAAGGATACATTAATGCAAACTGGATATCAGATATCAAAGATTCCAAATCAACAAGTGTTTACACTTGGAGGAGCGGCTATAGCTTGGAAGTCATCTAAGCAAACTGTTATAGCAAGTTCCACTATCGAATCTGAATTTATCGCCTTGGATAAGTTAGGAGAGGAGGCGGAATGGCTATGTCAATTCGTGGAATACATTCCAAGATTGCCAAAGCCTTTGCCACCCATATGTATAAATTGTGATAGCCAATCAGTGATTGGAAGAGCTCAATATACAATAACAGACCCAGGCACATTTGATGTAGACACAACACGGTATGACAACTACTCTCAACAGGTGTAATCACAATTGATTATGTGAGATCAAAAAATAACATTGCGGACCCGTTAACGAAAGGCTTAAGCAAAGAGTTAGTTCACTTGTGATGTAGCGTGTGTTACGAAAAATGAAGATCAAACACGTTGATTCTACGAATACCCGTGTAGTTCTTCCCCAACCCCCAAGATTCCACCCAAAGGGTACATAATTTGAAGAGAAAAATGAATTAATTCAAAATTCAAGTCTGAACTTTCCAATTACTAGAGAAACATATAAATAGGAACAGAAATTCGAAATGAGCCTAAAAAAGAGAACGGGCCAAACACAAGCCCAAAAACAAAATGGCCAAAACACTTTAAAAAACATAAAAACGTAAATAACTAATAGAAATAAGCATTTTTTGGCCCGGACGATGACCCAAACCGCCGTCGGAAGTTTGCATCAAGATGGAGCTCGTTCTCACGTTCGTAAATAACTAATAGAAATAAGCGTTTTTTAGTTATGATGTTTAGGTATGATGTTTGTTTTTAATGTTTTAATGTAATTGGTTTTATTTTAATCCTGCCGGTTCTTTGTGTTTATGGAGGAACCGGTTCCGGGTAGGAACCGGGTACGACCCTATTTGTTTTATAAAATGTTGAACCGGGTATGAACCTATGGGTTTTTTGAACCCGGAATCGGTTCTTCTATACAGCGGGTAGGGACTGGAACCGGTTTCAGGTTTGGAACTAGTTATTATGTCCATCTCTAGTACAGGCTGCAATAACCAATGGTATGGACTTTGGTTTGCAATCTCTAGTACAGGCCATAACACATGACCCAACATTCTTTTATTTTGACCCAAATAAAAATAAATGTTTGACCCAAAAAGGGTCCTACTGAAAGCAGCCCCGGAAATGTGTACCTACATCCTACATTCTAGAGACCCTAGCAATAGCTTTGCTATTTGTGGTTTACTGGGCATGGGCATGGTTGTTATTTTGACCCATATTGCAAATATAATCATAAGCTTAAAGACTAGGAATAAAGATCAGAGCATCAATAAAAAAATATTCTATTTGTTATCAATACATCTTACCAGTACCCAAATTAAAGTGAAAACAAAAATCAAAATATTTAGATCAATCAACTTGTTACAATTAGAACTCATAGGTTGAATAATCAACACAGCTGACAAACAGAACGTTAAAGGCTCTTTTTGAATGAAGAAGTAAACTTCCATGTAACAACCAATATTCTGGTTAATGAGAAACTACCACCATTAAAAAAAAAAAAAAAAAAAGTGGACCCAGAACACGTAAATGATAGATGCCTAGTTAATTAGGTGCATTTGCATAGAAATCACTACGCTCAGAGCTTGCAATCTTCGCCCTACATATTCTTGAGGCAACCGGGGTATGGACTTGAGCTCCTCTCATCAGTGTCTTCACATGTCCACCTTAATAAAACAACATATATACATAAGAAACTGGTTTTTTCAATACAAACAAACCAAATTAAAATAAGTTAAGTGGGTGAACTTACCTGCCAGGTAACATATCATTGCAAGTTCGGTTTTCCCTTGCAGCTGCATCATGGTAAAACCTGCATGCATCCCTTGACCTAAGTTCAAAGCGACGCACCTTGTTTCATGCGGCACCTAGTTTCCACAAAATTTATCTTCCCGCCATTGCAATTAAGAACCCAAACCCTGATCCTCCAGTTGGGCACGTCTGAGCCACTAGAACCCAAACTCTGTGATTCGAGAGAGGGCGAGAAATTTGTGACAGGTGCACAAAAATTGCTGGAAATACATTTTAAATATCTTATTTTCATAGAAAGAACAGAAGAAGACTTTAACAGAAACAAATTAAAAGCCCAACATATTCAGTATTTATTTCAGGATGCCAATGGTGTCTCCCACCTTTTTTTCATCACTGCATTCAATCGTAAATTAAATTACGAGTAACCATCATAGAGCTTGAAAATTAATTTCATATCAGTAAGGAGAGGTGAAACAGTATAATAATAACATGGGGAAACAATATAATAGTAACAAATTAATTAAATTGTTTAGAACTAGAAGTTGTTTCTCTCACATTTGTTTTACATATCAACCTTATCACCAAGTTAACATTTCATAAATTCATAATCGTGTTGCTTTATTTTCATAGGAGTCTGCTACTGACACCAACTTTGACCAATTTCAACACGTAACTTAATTTTAACAAGTCTGGTGACAATGATTAACTAGGTATGAAATAAAAGTGTATGTTAACATTTAAAATACATATTCAAAATCTAAAAAAACAATAAAACACAACGATTTGACCATACCTATGAAGAATCAACATGTTATGATCCGATCCACATAGGGAGAAGAGAGATCGATGTATACAGTGAGCGGACTGATGGCTAACACACAATTCAAATATAATAAAAATGATCAGAACACGTTCAACCCAGAAAATACATAGATCAACGACTTTCAGATATGATCATTGTATAATCAAACAACAAAAGGAAAACAACTTACAAAAGCAGCGAATCAGATCTCTCGATCATCTTGCCCTGAGGTTATGTATTAGAGTAGGGGGCGGAGTCCGTATATGTAGTTGACAACCCTGGGTAAACCCTAATCTGAATTTTAATTCGGAATTAAATAAAACAAATTACCGATCATAAATTTTGATGGAAGTAAGTAGACTTATGTAACACGTATGCCAATATAGGTTAAAAATCTATTACAATTTGAACAATAACCATATTATAAACCGACTAATTTGAAATTGTATTTAAAAAGGGTAGTGACGCATCTTGTTATCCATTTACACAAGATGTCGTTTATGTTTTAGTTTTTTTTGAGACTATGTCCTTTTGTCCAAACCTTGTGTAACATCCGTCAAAAACTGGGTCCTATAATTCGAGGCCTATTTTATAACCGAATCCGAAACATAATTGTTGATGCATATTTGTGTGCATGCGGCTCGGTTCGGCTCGGTTCGAGACCGAAGTTGACGACGTTCCTCCGTCGTACGACCCGACATTCGCGATATGAGAATGAAGATAACGCGAGATGACAACATTGTTGATACATTTTGTGTGGACGCGGCACGTTCGGTTCAACATTTTTACGGAATGAAGACCAAGTCGGATATCCTCCTATCCTACTTGTGTTCGTCAAGTTTGTCTCGTATGATTTGTAATGTATAAATGAACAATGCATGTTGCATACTTGGTTTATGTCTGTTTGTGTGTTTATATCGGTCTGCAGCAAACTGTTAACAGTTTGCAGCATATCCTGTTTGGCAGCCCTCGACGAAACTCCAAGTTTCATCGAGCTCTTGTATGATGAAAGTTCCAAGTTTCATCTAAGTTTCACCATGATGAAACTCCCTTGTGATGAAACTCTAAGTTTCACCTTGATGAAACTTCCCTGTGACCAAACTCTAAGTTTCATCATGACGAAACTTCCCTTGTGATGAAACTCTAAGTTTCACCATGCTATGTGACGAAACTCTAGGAGTTTCGTCAACCTTGAAGTTTCGTCCGCCCCCTTTCAAGTTTCGTCATATCTTGTGTCATGCTGCCTATATAAACACCACATAGTTTCACTTTGAAACCATGAGAGCATAACCTTACTGAAAAACTACTGTCAAACATTGTGTGTATTTGTTTGATCATTGTTCTCATCTTGTTATTAATATCTATGTTTGATTTGGCATAGTCACGGGGATTCTATACTCGTGACCGTGTTTGTGATAAACAAGAGATTTGGTTTCGTTATCGATCCTTAGAAATCGGGACCCACAAGTGGTATCAGAGCTTTGGCTCTTATCCTTGTTTAAAACCAAACATAGTTGGGTTTTTATCAAGTGTTGAAACTAGTTGTTGTTGATTTTCTGAAAATTGTTCTTAAAGTTCATATTTTTCTGGAAAATAACTCTTAAAAACTGTTAGATCTTGTTTGTTTTGCCAAAGTTTTATCAAAAACCTCCGTTGTATTACTAGCTTACGTGATAAAACCGGATTTTACTTGAAAGTTTGAGCAAAATCTGTTGTTCGAAAAAGTTTCCAGTGAACGGAAAGTTCATATCTTCAAGTGTTCTTCAGTAACCTTCAAAGTGTGTAGGTCCACCCGGAGGATCGAGTAACCTCTATTCCCTGTTTGCCAACAAACCCGAAAGTGCGGAATCCAAACTGGTAAGTTAAACCAAGTTACGAACACGTAAAACACAAGATTCACCGATTAACACTCCATTGTATTAATCTAGAAAACGGTTACAAAGTAATGTTTACAAGATGCTCTCATAAACTCTCAGTGTGTGTGTGTTTTACAGTGTGTCCGCTCTCAAAGTCTATGCAGACTCGTCTAACTGTGTTATGTCTGTTGTCTAAGTATATATAGGGATTTCGCCAAATTGGACGCAATCAGGTGATTTCGTCATCTATAGGGATTTCGCCAAATTGGTTTTCACCACAAGGGCGATTTCGCCAACAAGTGATTTCGTCACTTGTTTGGCTTTCTGATTTCGTCCCACATGCACATGGACTTCTGTCTTCATGTTGGGCTTTGGGGACTTGGGCTTGGGCTTCGAACCAACAGACAACAACAAATAAACAAAACAACATGCATGTTTAAGAATTCTCAAATATTATGATTGTAAGAGTTAGTCAAATATGTGACATCATCATGACAACATCATGATGATGTCATGGTGATGTGTCATCGGGAATAGGTTGCGGCTCTCCGTGCTTCGCGTGTCGAACTCTGGGGCGCACGACGGAGGAATGTCGTGACGTCGTGCTTGAGCCGAACCTAACCGAGTTGAACCGAACCGAGTCACGTCCACAAAATATGTATCAACAAACTACCCCTTGGACGCTACTCGTGAGGTTCGTCTTCCATATCTTCCATGTCGGAGGATCTTCAAAGTCTTCACGTGTTGTAAGTAGAAAGTGTATTAACAAACTCCCGCTTTCATTTAGGAAGTGTATCAATAAGCTCCCCCTTGGATTATGCTCGTGAATCTTTTGATTTTCGATACTTGAGATCCTTGTGGTGTTGATGATTGATCAGCAGCAACTCGATCATCTTTATCATTTGAGTGCCTTCACGTCGTGTCTTCATTCCACAGCTTGTCATCGAACATGTTCTCCTCGCCTTCAGCATCTGCACATGCAAGAAATCTAAACGCGTAATGAGAACAACTGCTTGGAATATAGTTAACATAAACAAACGACACATATGAGACCAATTTTTATTCAACTACCGTCCGATAATTTGGTTTGAAAAGTTAACAGATTTTTCAATTTTGATTATTAACTTTCAAAACTTGCAAACTCTGACCATTTATGAAGATTCAGTCGTTTTGGTTTTCGTTTAGGTTTCAGGTAACGAAGACTTGAGTTCCAACATCGGTTAATCAAAACTAAAGCAGAAATAAAATCTTTTTGACTTTTATAAAGTTTAAATTAAAACACACCTAAAATCTTTTTGGTATTTTGAATATTTCAAACTATATATACAGAGTTGCAGAAACTAAGAAAAGTAAATATATACAAACATTCTTTTTGCGAGTTTCGAGGGTAAGAGAATCATATCAGTGTACGGTCATGCCAAAACGCTCCTGTTGTTCTTTTTGTTAACATTTAGATAAGCATCTTATAACGATTATCGGTATTGTTATCCACATAAGCTCAACTTATCATATGAAATCATGGCGAGGGATACGTTAAGGTATGATTTATACTTACCGACCGGTGTTCATCCACATCACGACACATTCCCGTATCAAGGTATGCACCAGAGTTCATCTTACTGGTGAGTATACCATTTATCATCTGTTTTGACGTATGAAAATGTGAGAAACTCACTTATTTTGAATGAAAACAAGCCCTATGTGATAGAATCACTTATTGATGAGGAACTTGATTTTCAGATGCATAAGGGCATAGGAGCAAGTCCGTGAACAGGTCAGTACTTTCGTACAGCAAAGAGACGAACTTGACTTCCGGATAAATGTGATATATTATCACTTATTTTGTGGACATGTGATTGTTGATCACTTATTGAGGTCGTATGCAGTATGTACACGTATGAATGATATCATGGAAGATCTAGACTTCGTCTCTGTTTTGTTTCGGTAAAAGAAACAACCATGATATCCAGATGATAAACAGCATAAAGACCACATATCTCAGAACCTCGGCAATCTCTCAAACGAAATTTCGGTACTAAGACCATATGCCAATGAGTGGTTCCCACCTGTCAGTCGATTTAAGATTATATCACCCTGCACACTTTAAGATGATTGTGAGCCTACCGATACATCTTATATAGAGGTGCTTAACATTTTTCATTTTGCATTTCAGTTTAAAGAGGTTTGGACAGACCACTGATGTACTATCATTTTCTCTTTTGCTCGCCAGGAAACTCATTTTTGTTTTTCTATTGTTTTTTGGTTTTGAAATTTTTCGATGTTTTTTAATTTTTCAAATTTGGATTTACTCCCCCTAAAATCAACAAACTCACAATAATTTTACAAACACAAAGATATTTACAAAAACGATTTTCCGATGCGGATTACTCTTGCTTGACCTTAATGCCGTTTACCAATAATAAAAAGTCAAATCTTGATTTATCATGTTACGAGGCGAGTTACGAGGCGAGTTCCTAAAAACTGGCAATTAACTGTTGTGGATTTGCCGTCGATTTTGCATCCGCCAAAATCAGAATCACTGAAAGTGACTAAATCAAAGTTATCATCCTTAGGGTACCATAGACCGGTGTCTGGGCAACCCTTCAAATAACGAAAAATCCTTTTTACAGCTGCAAGATGTGAGGCCTTCGGGTTCACTTGATATCTGGCTAGCAGGCATGTTGGATACATTATATCTGGTCTTGATGCTATGAGGTACATAAGGGATCCAATCATCGCGTGGTAATATGAAGAGCTAACAACTTCACCCTTCAAGTCTGGATTGATTCCGTGATTTTGCTGCAGTGGGGTACCAATCGGCGTTGTGTCAAACATCTGGAATCGGTTCAGAATGTCTTGAACATACTTAGTCTGATGAATGAAAATCCCAGACTTCGTTTGTTGCACTTGTAAGCCCAAAAAGAAAGTCATCTCCCCCATAGCGCTCATCTCGAATTTATCCTGCATTACACGCTCGAAATCCCTTCACATAACATTGTTAGTAGAACCAAATATAATATCATCCACATATACCTGTACCAATAGAAAATCTCCATCTTGTTCTTTTATGAAGAGAGTGCAATCGATAAGACCTCTGCGAAATCCATTCTCCAGCAGATAATTAGATAAGGTTGCGTACCAAGCTCGCGGTGCTTGATCTAGACCATAGAGAGCTTTGTTCAGCAACCAAACCCGATCGGGATGGATAGGATCTTCAAAACCTGGAGGTTGTTCGACATACACCTCTTCTTCCACTAGACCATGCAAGAATGCACTTTTGACGTCCATCTAGTAAACCTTGAATCCTTTGAATGAGGCATAAGCCAGAAAGATCCGAATTGCTTCCAAACGTGCAACAGGTGCATACACTTCGTTGTAGTCTATACCTTCAATCTGACGAAAACCTTGAACGACCAATCTTGCTTTGTTGCGATAACGATTCCACGGTCGTCCTTTTTGCATTTATACACCCAATGGGCACCAATCTTCTTATAACCAGCAGGTTTCTCTACGAGCTTCCAGACACCAAGTTTCTGGAATTGTTGCAGTTCTTCCTGCATTGCTTCAACCCAAGAGTTATCTTTCAAAGTTTCTTTCCAAGTTCTTGGCTCTTCCTGTGAGACATAACACGCGAAAGACCAATCGTTCTGTTGACCAGATTCTCGAATCGCCGCATACATGCCTGCGTTGTTGTTGTTTAGCAACATGTTTCTTGTCTGAATGCCACTTTGTACATTACCAATGATGTTTTGTTGAGGATGGGTATTGTGAATCCTTGTTTCAGGATTATCTGGAACTGAAATGTTTATACCCAAATTGTTGAAATTGAGATCTACAACTAATCCCATACCTGACGAAGAGGATGATGCAGTAGCTTCAGCTGTTATTGGGGCGTCCACTGGAGGTGTAGCCTCTGAAGTACCATGAACAGCTGATGTAGGAGCTTCTTGATCTGCATCTAGAAATTCTTCATCCTCTGAAGATTCGTTCAGTTCGGTTGCATCATGAAAATCCTCATTGTCGAGAGCATTATTGTTCACTGAAGATGGCTCTTGATTGACAACAATTGGACGAACCAACGGTGAATCTGTTGTGTTGTCACTCTCGAAAAACATCCTTGCCGCAACATTTTCTTCAACTGCTTCAACATTGATCGAATTGAAAAAGTCATCATACTCAAACATCCATGGTTGACCTGGATTTTTGACTGGCAAAGTGTGTCTTTGTACTCTGACTTCAGACCATTCCTCGACCCTTTTTGTCTCTAGATTCCAGACTCTTAAGTTCGCGGTGGCATAACCAAGAAAGTGACCTTCAATAGCTTTCGCCCCAAACTTTCCATTAGGATCGATCATTGTGCAAGGAGCTCCAAACGGTTCACGATATGACAAATCTGGTTTCCGTTTGTGAAGAAGCTCGAAGCAGGTCTTGTTGTGTCTTTTGACTGTATGGACTTGATTCATCGTGTAACATGCGGAGGCCACAGCTTCACTCCAGAATGGAATGGGCAACTGCGACTCTACCAACATAGTCCTAGCAGTTTCGATAAATGTACGATTTTTACGTTCAGCGACACCGTTCTGTTGAGGAGTATAAGCCGCACTAAATTCGTGAAGAATACCTTTTGATGTGCAAAACTCCGCCATGGCATGATTTTTAAATTCAGTACCATTGTCGCTGCGTATCCGTCTAACCTTCAAATTATACAAATTCTCAATCTGAATGATCAAGTTTTTGATAATACCGAAAGTTTCACTCTTGTGAGCCATAAACGCCACCCAAGAAAATCTTGAATAATCATCCGTTATCACGAGGCAGTATTGGTCATTCCTGATGCTTTTATGCTTGACAGGACCAAACAAATCCATGTGCAAACGTTCAA